>JAPDVR010000001.1:2625000-2722500 GCA_026230005.1 Gila orcuttii | reverse complement strand
ATTCCTGTGTTAAATGGAGTCCTTCGTCCAGTCTAGGACAGGGATCTCGATTTACGCAGGGCACTGGAAGACAGCTGAGAAGGTGGCGTGATTAGACTGGTAACCCCATTCGTCGTCATCCGACGTAACTCGGAGTGACAACGAAAGGGAACGTCTCGGTTACGTATGTAACCCTCGTTCCCTGAGTAGGGAACGGAGACGTTACGTCTGCCTGCCACTTTCCGCTGTACCGCGGGGATCGCCTGAGCTCAGTCTTGGCTCCTCAGCGAAGAAACATAAACTGCTGTTGCGGACTTCCTCCTTTTATACCCACGAGGTGGGGCGGAGTTACGTCATGCAAATTCTGCAGACCCATGGCATTTCTTTGCCATTGGCTCGTTTTGTAATACTCGAAGTTGATAGGCTTTCTAAGCGAAACCCCATTCGTCGTCATCCGACGTAACGTCTCCGTTCCCTACTCAGGGAACGAGGGTTACATACGTAACCGAGACGTTCCCTGATAGGGAACGAGACGCTGCGTCAAGCTGTGGGAACGCCTCTGCGTGTGTGCGTCATGAAGCACGTATGGAATCAGTCCAATGGAGAGACGGAACGTCATAGGCGGGTGACGTCATCGACCAGGAAACTATAAAGCACCCCCAAAACACAAGCGCGACAGCTTCTGATAGGCCTGAAGGAAGCGCTAACGGGCATGCTGGGAGTATGGCAGAACAACGCAGCGTCTCGTTCCCTATCAGGGAACTAGGGTTACATACGTAACCGAGACGTTCCCTTTCAAGGGAACTCGAGCTGCGTCAAGCTGTGGGAACGCCAATACCCACGTCACCATAGGAGCAAATGACCGTCATGTGGGAACTAGCGCACAGAGGACGAGAGCACCTGCGCCCCAGGAGTGGAACTTAAGTCCAATTCATAGAACTTAACAAATGTATGCGGTGAGGACCACCCAACCGCATCACAAACATCACTTAGCGATACTCCTGACAATAATGCCTTAGAGGCAGCCATACTCCTAGTAGCAAGATGGCCTCAACCACCCACTTGCTCATTCTCTGTTTAGACGCGGGACACCCTTTCCTGGGTGGCCCAAAGCACACAAATAACTGTTCTGATTTCCTCCACAGGGCAGCTCTGTGGACGTAAGCGTCTAACGCCCTAACCGGGCAGAGAAGGTTAAGTTTCTCCTGATCTGATGACACGAAAGGAGGAGGATAGAAAGCCTGCAGCACTGTAGGTCTAACAGCATTAGTAGGGACCTTAGGGACATAACCTGGTCTAGGGTATAGAAAAGCCTTAACCATACCAGGCGAAAACTCCAGGCACGAGGGTGCAACCGACAGAGCCTGCAAATCTCCGATTCTTTTAAGTGAGGAGATTGCAAGCAGAAAAAGAGTTTTATACGTGAGAAATTTCTCAGAAACTTCCTCAATAGGTTCAAAGGGGGCCAAAGAAAGGCCCTCTAGTACAATGGACAAATCCCAAGTCGGCACCCTCATGCGAACTGCAGGCCTCAGCCTCAAAGTACCACGAAGGAAGCGGGTTATAAGTGGGTGTCTCCCAAGAGAAACTCCACTGAAAGGGACATGGTAAGCAGCTAGTGCCGCCACATACACCTTTAGTGTGGAGGGGGATAACCCTGCAGAGAAACGCTCCTGCAGAAACTCCAGCACTGCACCCACTGGGCCGTTAACTGGGTCCTGCCGGTGTTCTGCACACCAAGAAGTGAAAAGTTTCCACTTCAGGGCATATAACTTCCTCGTGGATGGAGCTCTGGAGTGAAGGATGGTCTCAACAACCTCAGTTGAGAGACCAGTTTCTATGAGCTGGGCCCCCTCAGAGGCCAAGCCCACAGTTTCCACAACTCTGGGCGGGGGTGAAATATCGTACCGCCCTCCTGAGAGAGTAGATCCCTCCTGATCGGAATCTCCAAGGGAGAGCCGTCCAGAAGAGATATTAGGTCCGCGAACCATACTCGGGCCGGCCAGAACGGGGCTACTAGAAGTAGGCTGACCCCGTCCCGGCGAACCCTCTCCAGAACTCCTGGTAGCAGAGCAACCGGGGGAAAAGCATACAGACGTGACCTCGGCCACGGCTGTACCAGAGCGTCCAACCCCAGAGGGGCTGGCTGACTGATGGAGAACCACAGATGACAGTGCGTTGTCTCCTTGGAAGCGAATAGGTCCACCTCGGCGCGACCGAAACTCAACCGAAGGAGCTCCACCACCTCGGGGTGGAGCCTCCATTCCCCCGGCCTCGGCCCCTGACTCTACAGGGAGTCTGCTACCACATTCAAATAACCAGGAAGATACATAGCTCTCAGAGACTGTAACTTCCCCTGGGACCACAGGAGGATCTGACGGGCCAACTTGTAAAGTGGACGCGACCGCAGGCCCCCCTGATGATTTATATACGAGACCACCAACATGTTGTCTGACTGAACTAGCACATGATGACCTCTGAGGTCTGCTAGGAAGTGTTTCAAAGCTTGGAACACCGCCAACATCTCTAGACAATTTATATGCCATGATAGATGATGGTCCTGCCACAGACCTTGGGCTGGACGACCACTCATGACCGCCCCCCACCCTGTGAGGGAAGCATCCGTCGTTAGTGTTACGCGACGACAAAGAGCCCCCAACACAGGCCCTTTGGATAGGAACCCGGTTTCTTTCCACATGACCAGAGCACGAAGGCAGCGCCGCGTGACTTTGACCGTGCGGAGGGGATTTCCCCTCGGGGAGAATCCCTTGGTCCGGAGCCACCACTGCAGTGGTCTCATGTACAACAGGCCGCAAGGTATAACGTTGGACACTGCTGCCATCAGACCCAACAGTCTCTGAAACTGTTTTACAGTGAGTAGCTGGCCTAGCTTTACTTGTTTCATGGCTGAGAGAATCGAAGCGATGCGGATCGGGGAAAGTCGCGCCCGCATCGAGACCGAATCCCAAACGACGCCCAGAAAAGTGGTCTTCTGAGAAGGAGATAATACACTTTTCTTTGCGTTCAGCCTCAACCCCAACTTTCTTAAATGAGCGAGAACGACATCTCGATGCTGAACCGCCATCTGCTCTGTCTGAGCTAAAATCAACCAATCGTCGATGTAATTGAGGATATGAATGCCCTGAAGCCTCAGGGGCACTAAAGCTGCATCCATGCATTTCGTGAAAGTGCGGGGAGATAAAGCTAGGCCAAATGGAAGAACCTTGTACTGGTACGCCTCTCCCCCGAAGGCGAACCTCAGGAACTTCCTGTGCTGTGGAAGGATGGAAATATGGAAGTACGCGTCCTTCAGATCTATCTTGACAAACCAGTCCTCGGATCTGATTTGTGGCACAATCTGCTTGATAGTGAGCATCTTGAATTTTAGCTTCCCTACCGAGCGATTCAACAGGCGCAGATCTAAAATTGGACGCAACCCCCCATCCTTCTTTGGAACGATGAAATATCGGCTGTAAAAACCTGACTCCAAACTGGGAGGAGGAACCCGTTCTATAGCCTCCTTCTGAAGGAGCGCTTTCACCTCTCGTTCCATTACCAGATCCTGCTCGGGGCCCACCCCTTTGAGCAGAACCCCTCTGAATTTTGGTGGACGACACCTGAATTGGATAGCATAACCCTTTTTTACTGTGTGCAGAACCCACTGAGATATTTTTGGAAGGCTTTTCCACTCTGCCAGAAATACTACTAAGGGTACCAGTCTCTCGAGACTGGCCTCTGGTGTAACTTGAGCAGCAAACACAGCGCCCTGTAACGGCGCACCGGCAGGGAACGACTGGCTTAACTGCTCTGAGACCCTCCTCAGAGGGGGTGAGCGTCCCTCGGGAAAGCGCTCGCTGGGACCGTCTGTGCCCCGGCATGAAGGCGGGGTTGGCAGAACGGGCCCCTGAGGGCACCGAAGAAGAGCAGGCACCGTGTAATGCGGTGAACACCTCTCTCCCACGGCAGGGACCACCCTCAGCATCCTGACGCCAGTGGCGTCAGGACTTCTTCTTTGCCGAAGCCTTCTTGGCCATAATAACTGTCCTCAGATCAGTTTTGCCAGAAGACTTCGGCTGAGAGTGCCGCGTCTGGTCCCACTGTTTGGAAGGGGGAGCGCGAGATGCGACACTCTGCTTCTGTTGCGCCCTATGTGAGGAGCTGACTGACGGCCTGGACTGCTCCCGCCCAGCAGTACCGGGGACATGAATTTTAAGAGGCATAAATTTCTGAAACGCTGCTGACTGTTTCTTCTCTTCCTGAAATCTATCTATAACAGTATTCACAGAATCACCGAACAGACCATGAGGAGAGAGAGGAGCGTCTAAAAGAAAAGCTTTATCTTTTTCTTTCATGCCAGAGAGATTTAACCATAGATGTCTCTCTGCGGCCACCAGGGCTGCCATAGTACGGCCCATTAGCTTGGCCGACTCCTTGGTGGCGCGCAGAGATAAATCTGCAGCCTGACGCAGTTCGCGAACTACATCAGTGCTGACCTCTTGAGTATCACTCACATCCTTTAATAAGTCAGCCTGGTATGCCTGCAAGATGGACATCGTGTGCAGGCACGCCGAGGCTTGACCGGCCGCCGAATACGCCTTACCCACTAAAGCTGATGTACTTCTAAGGGGTTTAGAGGGTAAAAGTGGTGCTTTAAAAGAAGATGCAGCTTCAGCAGAAAGATGACTAGCAAGCGCCTCTTCTGCTTTGGGCATCGCCCCATAACCATGAGATTTAGCCCCCACAATATTTGAATAAGTGGACGTTTGAGGGCTAAAAACACGATAAGAGACCGGCTTTTTCCACGATCTCGAAACCTCTGTGTGGAGATCAGGAAAAAAGGGCAAGCACCGGCGTGGAGGTTGAGAACGGGAAGGCAAAAATCTTTCATCTAGTTTAGACTTCTCTCTAGACTCCTGCCTAACAGCTGGCCACTCGATGCTTAATTTAGAAACAGCACGAGTGAGCACCTACATAAGCTCCTCACTTTCGGGAGAGCGAGATGGTGAATCATCGACATCTCCCGCATCCAGACTAACAACATCCAGATCCTCAGAACTGGATAGTTGCAGTACTGGGGCCTCAGTTCGGGGGGAAGAAACCGCAGAGCGTGCTTCCGAACCCGAGACTGAGGCACTGGATCTAACAGGTAAAGGTTGAGATAGGGCAAAGCCCGTCTCAAGCCCCGCTGTTAGATCCATCTGCGATCCCCACGAATGACATCGCCGCTCAGCCTCGGCATGAGCGGGACCCGATCCGCGGGGATCGCGAACCGAACTACTCTCCTCAAAGAGTGATCGGCGGGAGCGGAGCGTTCTAAGAGGCAAACGCTTGCAATGCTCACAATCAGCCCTCTCGAGAGCTGACTGGGCATGCTGCACTCCCAAACAAACAACACATAAGCTGTGTGTATCCCCGCCCGTTAAATAGCGCGAGCAGGGAGGAACACACTTCTTAAATTGCTGTTCGCTCGCCATTGTCTCTCAATATAATATATATATATATATATATATATATAGTTTTTTGAAATAGTGAAACTCCTGCTTAGTGACAGACAAAAACACTTGAGACAGATCCACATATAGCGCTTACTGAAGGCATAGAAGCTGTCGCGCTTGTGTTTTGGGGGTGCTTTATAGTTTCCTGGTCGATGACGTTACCCGCCTATGACGTTCCGTCTCTCCATTGGACTGATTCCATACGTGCTTCATGACGCACACACGCAGAGGCGTTCCCACAGCTTGACGCAGCTCGAGTTCCCTTGAAAGGGAAACAATGTTTTACTTAGTTTGTGTTTTAATTGTGTGACGACCTCTGCTGTTGGTCTTGAGCATTGCAGTTTGGTACCTGAGCCCACTAATTGCCTCAATTTGCAGTCAACTGAAAACACCTGTGACCGTGCCTTAGATGTTTAAGAGATCACCAACTGAGCCAAGGGAGAGGGAACTTTGGTTTTGGACTTTGCTTTGGTGTTTGCTTGCTTTGTATTTTGTTGTTTTTTGCATTTACATTTTTACTTCAACACTACATTACACTTTCAACCCTGCATCTTGCTTTACACACTGATCTTGCTGATGAATACAGAAACACTCTTATTTTCTTTGATTGTTTTCATTTTATTATTTAGTCTTGTCATCATTTGTAGTTAAATAAACATTATTTTTGAGCTTATAATTGGGTTTGCGTGTGTCCCTTGTTTTTGTTGCTTCCCTTGAGCCAAGGGTCGTAACAATTGTCATCCCTAATGCTTAAAAGAGAAGTGTGAACACAGTTTGATTGAGCAAAATCTTAGACATAAGTTCGGGGTTTTTGTAAATCATCTACATTTATCTAACAGAAAAGACTAACAGAGTAAGACATTTGAGTTTTAGATTACAGCCCGGAAAGTACTGTGTAATTAAGACAAAAGTACAGCATAACTTCCAGTAATTATAGTGTACCTATAAAGTACTTACATGTAAGTATATGGGAACAATATGTAATGTTTGGGGAATAAAGGGGTAACAACCAGGATAATTCATTAATTATTTATACTGTATTTCAGAACCAATGGGTTCTACTATTATGACATTAGTAGATACATTATCTTTTAAGTGAGAACATGCACTGCATACCATTTTTTTTAAATAATAGTGTACCAAAACATATACAGTGTATTTATTTATTTATTTATTGATAGAAAAAGTGTGTAACCGGTGGCTCGCGACACTAGTTTTAAAAGCACTTGTCTGCGTTGTGTAGCGTTTTTGAGAAAGACACGGGACAGGCGGCGGTTTCACTGGATTTACTCTGATATACAAAACATAAGACAGCAGTCTGAGTAAATCGCCCATAAATTGCTCTCTCTTCAGTGCATTAACAATGCCAAGAGGAAAAATACAGAGAAAACATACCTGATATACAAAACAAAGACAGCAGTCTGAGTAAATTGCCCATAAATTGCTCTCTTAAACAAATGAGATGTACATTAAATCAACATGTGCTTTCCTCTCTCCACATATAGGCCAAAGTCAAAAATATAACTTAAATAGGGTAAAATGATAAAAAATAACCACACAGATAAGTACAATAACTTAATACACATAAATTGCAGTAAAGATATTGACTCAAAAGCGACAATTAAAATAAAGATTAATAAAGATTCACAGGAGCCATAAATAACTCACCTCTTCAGTGCATTAACAATGCCAAGAGGAAGAGGAGGAGACAAAACAGGAAATTGTATAGGCTCATGATGACATCACAGCAATTAAAGGGGAAAACACTTATTTCTCAGGCAAGTATACCAGATATATATGAAAATAAACAATTTTGAGTGAATTATACACAATACATACGTTTTAAGTACACTTTCTGTCCCTGTTACAAGTGCATATGTTTTAGTTTGGGCTTAAATGTTTCAAGGCTAGTATAAATAAAACTATTGGGTAAAACTTTATTTTACAGTGTCCTTGTTACGTATGTTACATGTACTTACCATAGTAATAACAGTTAATTATGCAAAATTACATGCAACTAACCCTCAACCAAATCCTAATCCTACCCTAACCCTATAGTATGTACATATTGTTAATTAATATTACTAAGTACTTAAATGTATAATTAACAATGACACCTTAAAATAAAGTGTAACCCCACTTTGACTTACTCTATAACTACAAACAAGAGGATGTTTCCCCAGTATTTAAGCAAATATTCCAATAATTTTAGTTTTCATAGCACGCTTGTTAAAAAAATATTGTATAAAGGCACAGATATGTACCCTGTAATTAAAAAAATCCTATATGTATTGATACACTATTATTACAAAAAGGTATGCAGTGTAAATTCTGGCTAAATTGCTCCCAAATGTAAGATTGTTGTATTATAATAGTAGAATAGGAAGCCATTGGTTATAAAATAATTTCAGTATAAATCATTTGTTAATTCTCCTGGTTGTTACCCCTATATTCCCAAAACTTTATATATTGTTTCCTTACACTAACATGTAAGTACTATATAGGTACACTATAATTACCGAAAGTTACACTGTAAATGTGTTTTAATTACACAGTACTTTGCGGGCTTTAATCTAAAGCGTTACCAGACATTTCTTATCAATGGAGTCATTTCATTCAAGTCGTTTTCCTCTACTACTGCAAAATTGATCGTACATGATTCTTTATGACTCTGAATGCTTCATCAGTGTGTGTGTCCCACAGAGAGGAAGACACAGATATTGAGAATAGAGGTGAAATCAGGTCAAAACGTGAATGATCCTGCAGTGATGAAAGAGATTTTAGAGAAGGTGAGTCTCACACACGTCACCATTGAGAAACTCACCTGGAATTGTTTCTAATTTGCAAGAGAATGAACAAGAATAGGGATTACAAAGCCCACAGTAGGCTTATACCATTTCAAAGTCTCGTTCTGTTCTTCAGATGCAGCAGATCCTGAAGGAGAAGGGTTTGGCACAATATGCTAACTTAATATGCTAAAACTTAATTTAACACTGGGGATTTTGCTCTTTCCGCATACTTAAATTGGGCCAACTAAAACTTTTAGGTGCAACGGGTCACTAGAAATTTTTATGTTGGAGAGGCATATTTTTTTTTACAGTGTGGAGAACCCAATCCAATGGGAATGTCTTCCAAAAGAAGTACCAGAAGAGTAACGCCACTAAACAGACTTGTGTTTAAAAACTGCGGGAAAAAAACATTACCACCTAACTAACTAAACATGAATGTGTGACACATTATTCACTCATTTAAGCGGTTTACTGGGCAAATGCAAAAAGGGTAGCAGAAGTCTCTCACTATTTCCACAGTCTTGTCTTTATGCACTCTTAGAACAGATGTGTTAAAAACAACACATAATGTGTTAAATTTTAACACATGTGCTGAATCAGCTCAGGGACAACACATATTGTGTCAAATTCGACACATCTTATGTGTCCCTTTCTTTAACACATCTATTGTGTCAACTTGGTCAACACAAAGATGTGTTATTTTTACACAAAGATGTGTTGTGTCAGTTTTAACACATATAGTGAGTGTGCTCAGGGACAACACATGCTGTGTTAAATTTAACACAGTAAATGTGCAAGTCATTTTAACACACACATTGTGTCATTTTAAAAAATAAAGCGAAAGGGGCAGATGCAAAAATATTAATAATTTAATCAATAGTCGAGTACAGAATGCATGTGCACACAAAGTACAAGACAATGTCTCAAGCTCAATGACTGGACAGACTCACTGTACTGGACATTATTCAGTTATTCACACTTCAACCCAACTGATAATGCTGCTTTTGACAAAAATTCATGAGAGATAACAATTAACAGAGTTTCCACTTTGAATTATTTAAAATGTAGCAACTGACAAAATATTTTAAATAAATAACTTGTATTTACACTGGCCTGTATGTTTGAGAACATAGCAAACACTGCATACCATTCACAGTGATGGTGAGTGTCGGCACGCTCTTATAAAATGATGAGTTGAAAACAACACAACCTGTAAAAAGAGATGTGTTAACTATTACACATGTTGTGTAGATTTTAACACATGTGCTGAATCAGCTCAGGGACAACACATGTTGTGTAGATTTTAACACATGTTGTGTAGGTTTTAACACATGTGGTGTGTGTGCTCAAGGACAGCACATGTTGTGTAGATTTTAACACATGTGGTGTGTGTGCTCAAGGACAGCACATGTTGTGTAGATTTTAACACATGTGGTGTGTGTGCTCAAGGACAACACATGTTGTGTAGATTTTAACACATGTGGTGTGTGTGCTCAAGGACAACACATGTTGTGTAGATTTTAACACATGTAGTGTGTGTGCTCAGGGACAACACATGTTGTGTCAAATTTAACACACAACCTGTTTTATCTTAACACACCTCTGTGTTTAGGGCTACACATTTTGTATTACCTTTAACACAACTAATGTGTTATTCCTCTTACACAGAAGTGTGTTGAAACCTTTTACACACTAATGTGTTGTAGTTACACAACTTGTGTCAGATATGTGTCACATGTGACTGTAGTCCGTGTGTATTTGCCAGAGTTACTTCCTGTGTTTTTACAACTGAGTGTTTGGATGAACACTGAAACGTATTGTTAACGTGTGTTTATGTAGTCCAGTGACGTTTAATAAAGAGTTTGTTTGAACATTTGGATGGTTTAGACATCATGAATCTACATAGACAAACTCTTATTGAGAATTAACTGAGGTTTAGATGTTGATGATTCGCTGAATGTTTTATTTGAAACCACCAGAATCGTGATTAATGGCTCCTTTATTTGAGCTCTTGACCCTTTACTCTTCTTTTAGTTTGTCTCTGGCTGCTTTAATTGTATTTTAATGAAATACATTTGCTATAGAGAGAGATAAGTTGATCAAATGTTTCTTGATGATATCATAATCAGCAAGAGCTGGTCTGAACAAGTTTATGAGTATATGGATGTAGGGCTGGGCGATATATCGCATGACATTGTATGCGCATCTCGTCAGTAAAGCCGGTTCCTTGATTAGTAGTAAATTGCCTTCACCTGCTTTCAGATGGAGCGGCATTTACTACACAGCACAAACTCCAGTGTTAAATTAACACTCAAGAGTGTTAAAGTTAATGAGATAATTAAGTGATTAATTTTCAGTGATGTTTGAGCATTATTGAAGACACCTGATGTTAACAAGCAGAATCATTGAAGGAGAAAGTCACAAATTGTAAGCAACCGTTATGGCGATCAGTGTTTGCTTTAGTTGGGCTCTTGACCCTTATACATTAAATTTAGTTTGTTTGCTATTATTGATTTATTACAGTCAAATGAGCAAAGACAAGTGTGATCTGATAGTGTTGGTTGTGTTTTGGCATAATCATGCTGTGATCTGAAAATGAAACTTATTGAGATAGGTTGGTTTAACTTATTAGCACCAGTTTTGTGATTCTGCAGCATATATGAATATCAGTATGTTTCTTATAATCCAAAATATTTAATAAACATTGTTCTGATCAAAATACTTTCAAATGAATTTATTTAGAAACACAGACATCAATAATCAGCCTGTGAATCTCAACAATGGTGACAATAATAAAGCATGTTGCAGTGGCTGCCACCAATCACAACTCATTAATGGCTCCCATCATGCATTGCGGTATGAAGCTTTCATTTGTCACCATTGTTGAGATTCATACGCTGATTCTTGAAGTCTGTTTGATACCTTATACTGTAAGACTCTGTCCCAACTATGCTTTTCAAAAATTAAGTCATTTGCAATAAGCTCACCTTTGTTTAAAATCATCTTTTATATAGTACACTTATTTCTCAAATAATAAACTCTTGCTGAGCTCAGAAATCTACATGTCCATGATGATAATATTATCATCTGAGCATATTTTACCCATGATTTTCTCTGCTGTTTCAAATGTGCGAAATAAAAACACTTTTACAGCAATCAGAGAAAACTAATATTAAAGGGTCAAGGGTCAAGAGCCCAGATAAAGCTGACACTAATCACGATTCTGGTGACTTTAAATGAAACATTCAATGAATCGTCAACACAAAACCTGTTAATTCTCAATAAGAGCTTCTGTAGAGTCTGACAGAAATAAAGTTAATCTGGTTATTAATAACAAGTGAAAGCAGCATTTGAAAAAGACACTGAAAAGAGACATGATGTGATTGGCTGCCAAAAAACACCCGTTAATCTTTAAGTTTTCATGAATTAAGATTACATTTATTTAATTGAATGTATTGCTTTATTTATTTTAGAGCATTTTATGGGATACCATATTAAATATACCTATAATTTTTCATAAACACAAACTCTCCTCCACTCAGTGCTATTCTATCCAGAGTTACATTTTAACACACATTGTGCGTTAAAATCTACACAACGTGTCAAAATGCTATCTACACATCACATGTGTTGTTTTTTGACACATCTCTTTTTAGAGTGTGTCTTTATAGTTACTGTGCATTTATACCGTCATGATTTCCTCATCCTTTGTTACGGGATGTTGTATTTATGTTTTGGGTAAGTGAAATTTGAGGATTGTGCAAGAATGTGAATGTTTAGTAAAATATTGGATTTAATCATCCATTTATTTATTATCTGTTTTACCTGCGATATTCACTGCATTTGGGTCCAATCAATCCTGAGTTATTGTTAGACCAGGTTAATATGCCAAATAAAAAAAAGTTTACAAAAACGTTCTATTGTAACGATGCAGCAGAGGAGCATAAACAAGCAGGTGAGTAAATATGGAAGTAGGCAGGTTGTAGAATTAACTAGAATTAATTTCGTAATTGAGTGCGTGAACGGCCCGTGTATCTATTGGTCATTTGATTCTCCTTTCAGAAACGGGTATTAAAAAAAAACAAGTGGCCATTTGATTTTTGTTTTAAAGGGGGAGAGCCGGGACGATTGAAACGCGGGACGGATGAAACATTGAGATTTCCTTGAAAACCACTCACGTTATGTACGTCAAATTTCGTCAGCACGTACAGCACGCAATGCCTATCAGACCCGCGAAAACATTTCTTCTTTACGTCTTGCCGTTTTAAAGTTAGAGCCGGAAAGCTGTTTTTGAGTGTGGTTAGTGAAATCTTTCCTGCGGTACTTTTTTTTGACTGACAAGTTGTATTTATTGTTTCATGTGCCATTGTAATAATAATACGGCAGGTGTATTAGTACTGCATCACACCCTTAAGTGTGTAATATCAGAGTTTTTTAGTTTACGGACAAAACAGGTTTAAATGGCTGGAGGCGCTGTCGGGACGGTTGAAACAGCGACTCGTGTCAGTTAAACCTGGTCATAGGAAAACAATATGACTAAATCACTCAATATGACTCAAGGAATAAATGTAAGAATTAATTGTAAACGGATTTGTCTGTCTTCTTCAAAATAGCCTAGATTACGCAAAATGCGCAAAGGCTTATCGCCGATTGTTTATTGGGCGACAGAACAAAAATGTTAATATGAACCTTAAAATGAAAATAAATGACAAAATATGTTTGTAACAATATGTACATAAGTTACTTGTCAGGCATTGTTCATAAAAACAAGAATTAGATGAATAGTTACCGTTTAAACTGTTATGTTTCATCCGTCCCACCCCTGTGTTTCAATCGTCCCGCTTTGGAGGTACGATTGAAACAAAGCCCAACTCCCATTCAAAGTAAATTTTACTTAAATCATTCTATGTTTCTACCCCAGTGGCGGTTCTAGAGGGGGGGCCAGGGGGGCCCGTGCCCCTGTGACAACAAGCTTGGCCCCCCTTGTGGCCCCCCTAAATGTGGAGTGTAAAATATTTTTTACAAAACTGTTTTTTGCTATCGTTGTATGCGTATTATTTTTTTATTATTCTATCTTTGTGGATTTGCTTGTTCACGTGACAGTTCGCATCACATTCGCGGGAATCGCGGCAGAATAACGTCTGTCTCCTGCACGCGAGAGAGGAGAGAAGAAGAAAGCTGGTCAATGTCATTTCAGTTGCAAGTTCATTCTTTATGTGCGTATCGGGTGTGCGATGTGTATTGTCTATTATGATATTGTAATAAATGTTTTAACTGTATACGAGGCACTGTGAGCTGACATCGCATTTGTCTATCGTCCTTTCACTGCTGTGTGCGGTTCATAGGTAGGCTATGTCCCCAAATTAGTTTGTCTTATATTTATATCATATTATGTTCTTATATTACAATATCAAATCAGAGTGCCGTTTTCCAGTGCACAATTGCAACTGTGATATTGATGTTATACAGTTAAATTAACAATAAGTTAACATTGGGAGTTACTTTTTAGACACAATATTGTCAATATTGTTTGTTTTCCCTTTATTTCGCCGACTAGAATTTCAAAATGAAACCGTAGCAGAGTCTCAATGCAACAGACAGCGATGATTTCTTGACTGAAATCCACGTTTTGAAGGAATCACTTGCTTCTTTCCCGAATGAATCAGCAGTTTGAACAAATCGGTTGAATGAATGAATCCCTCAACTCACTTATTAAGACAGTGACTTGCCGCCGCCTACTGGCGGTTTTAGTTTCATATTTAAAGTACCCTTTAATTAAAACGTTACAATTAGAAATCATTTCATATTTAAATATTGATTTAAAAAAAAATCTCATAGCTTTATTTATGCAATTGTAAATGGAGTTTAAATATATTAATGCCGCTTCTGTGTCACCTCTAGACTGCACTGCAAAGATGGATTTTGATTGAATGAATTAATTTGACTGTAACAGTGGTACTGTATAATTATTGTATAATTAAGTATTATTGTATAAATAAGTATAATTACTGAATAATTTGAATGTTAGTATTTGACATACAAGGTGATTCATAACTCTAAATAAGTTTAGAAAGAATGTCCATATATCGGTAAAAATGCCCCTGGAAATCTATTTAAGGTGGCAAATTAAATTAATTAAAAATTAATAAAAAAAATAATTTCTGTCACTGCTGTGAACTGACCACTGCATAGAATATTAAAAATATGAATATCTTTGTGAGTCTGCTGTCAACAACAGGCCTAAACCAGCCATGGCACCAGCACAAAAACACAATCAGTAAAATATCATCTAATTATCAACAAAACATTGAAAATACTGAGATATATTTTTGTCAATATTGCACACCCCTAATGTACGGTATGAATTTTGATTTCTTCAGGTCTTAAAAAGCCTTAAATTTGACTTTATTTCGCCTGTTAATGCCTGCAGTGCAGTGCAGAAAATGATATGACAACAATAAGGTCTATATGTAACTGGCCCCTCTAACAGTACAACTGGCCCCAGCTTGGCCCCCCAGTTGAAATGGTCTAGAACCGCCACTGCGAATAACACATGATACTAAGAGAACACATATGTGAGTTGTTGATCACACACACAAAAAAAATCTATCTGTAACCTTATCTTAGAAAACGACGTTTATCTGAAAAGTGTTTCAACCGTCCCTGCTGTCCCCTACAAAAAATTTTATGAAAATACAAAGCGTTTCTCTTTTTCAGTGTCAAAAAGGGATGAGCGAAATTTTAAAAATGATTTGAGTTTAATTTTCTATTTCGGATAACAAAAAATAAAATTACTTTAAAACAGAAACGAAAAAAGGCCCGTTTGTTCACATTCCGAGAGCGGATGTGGCCACTTAAAGTTTTGTGAAAAGAGCGACAAATTTGACAGGGTCAGTTGACTCAGTTATGATTTTAGACATTGCAAATAGTCCAGTCATTTTAAGCCAAAATGAGGGTCAACTTTGAACAAATTGCAACAGAAGCAAACTCAACTGATTTTGTATCCTCAATATGTCCTGAGTAAGGAAAAAAAGCCCCGAAGAATCCCATTAGGGGAAAGTTTAGAAAAAGACCTAATATAGTCTATTCATACGCATATTCATTCTCTTTCTCACGTGAATAGGGTAAAAATTTTAACCTTTAAATATCACCATGAATATTACTGAGTTGATTACTTACATCAAGACAAACAAAAAATGTATTACAAGTTTTTTTTAAATTGTTTGTTAACATGGACAAACGGTGCATAATCTAATTACATATGTGCTCATTTGCATAAATACCACAACAAATCTAAACATTGGGTATAGCAGGTGAAAATGTCTGGTTGAATCTTGTTGACATATAACAGTAAAAGACTTAATGTTAAGGTCTGAATGGAACACATTTAGGCTACCCATGAACATTAATACATAGAGGCAGGAAGAAATACTTTAGAAACCAGCCTTTATTAATTATTATTGCAGAGATGGGGTTTGGGCATTGAGTGCATTGTATACGTAACTAGATTTTTTGATCCAGACACTTTTTATTTTACCTACCTTTTGTCTTCTGCATTCTCCTTCCCCGTGTCTCCTGTTCTTCACTCAGATTTATCCCCCAGAAACAGTCCCACTGACCCAGCCCCAAACCCCATCTAATAATAATTAATAAAGGCTGGTTTCTAAAGTATTTCTTCCTGCCTCTATGTATTAATGTTCATGGGTAGCCTAAATGGGTTCCATTCAGACCTTAACATTAAGTATTTTACTGTTATATGTCAACAAGATTCAACCAGACATATTCACCTGCTATACCCAATGTTTAGATTTGTTGTGGTATTTATGCAAATTAGCACATATGTAATTAGATTATGCACCGTTGGTCCATGTAAACAAACAATTAAAAAAAACTTGTAATACATTTTTTGTTTGTCTTGATGTAAGTAATCAACTCAGTTATTTTCATGGTGATATCTAAAGGTTAAACTTTTTACCCTATTCACGTGAGAAAAAGAATGAATGGGGTTATGAATGGTCTATATTTGGGTCTTTTTCGAAACTTTCCCCTAATGGGATTCTTCGGGGCTTTTTTTTCCTTACTCAGGACATATTGAGGATACAAAATCAGTTGAGTTTGCTTCTGTTGCAATTTGTTCAACCTTTTTTCATAAAATGACTGGACTAAAAGCAAGGCCTGTCATCCACAGAAATCTCAGCGCAGATATCACAAGTATTAAATAGGGGAGCAAGAGGATGTTCCGCAAGAAACGTGAGGAGATTTTGCAATGAAAATGGATTAAGTTTGATGGGACTCCCTGACGCACATACGGAGTTGGAGGTGGCAAAAGCCATAACCGAGGTATGATCCTGCTTAAAATCATAATTGAGTAAGGTTCTAAAGACATTTTATTCTGGGCTAAAGGAACACTGGCACCCCGTCAAATTTGTAGGGCTGGGCGATATGGCCAAAAAAATCATATCTCTGTATTTTTTGGTTAAATGGCAATATACAATATGTAGGCCTATATCTTGGTACTTTCTATGTTTTTCTATTTGGATAAAGAAAATCTAAATTTATTTAAAAAAAATGTTATTTCACATCCTGTTCAATGATATCCAAATGATGTTGATATTGAAGGATTTGGAAACAAATATAGGGAATGTAATGTAGGCCATGCAATATATTATGTGCAAAAAGGTGGTTAAAATCACATTACATTCTAACATTGTAAAATTACAATCTAAAAACAAAATGTTTTTGTTTTTAAAATGACTAAAGGCTAAACTAAAAATAAAAACAAAAACACAAACACAAACTTATATTAGCCTGCATTTGATTACCCCATTATAATGGTCACTTTCATAAAAATATAATTGTAGGTTTAAAATTCCACATATGGCACATTTATTGTATCCAACAACAAATATGTTAGCAATATCATATGTATATTTTAGTCAGAATTATTGCACTACTCTTCTATTGTGCTTGTCTGTTAGGCGCGCATGCGCGCGGCGGCGCTCATTCACAGAAGCTTGAATTTTAGCGGAGATTCACTTGCAGAAGCTCGTCCTCTCCTGACAGTGAAATGGACATATTTGTTTGACTTTCTAACATTTACAGATGGAGAATATACCTGTGAAATGTAAGTTAAGCACTGAGGAAAGCACCACGTCTCAAACGCATTAAACAGCGCCAGTATTTATCTGTCAGTCAGCAACAGTATCTGACAGAGCATCTGCAGGGCAAGCTGCTTTAAACTTGTTAACTATAACGTTATCTTACCAGTTATTTTGAAATGCTTAATATAAGTTTGTGTCATGTTTAGGACAAATTGTAGTATGTTCTTTCACTGCAGGAGTTCACAGTGCGTCCTTCGCTATTTTTCAGATGTTCCAAACTACTGTATCGAAACGGTATTGCCTCATTCCATATCGTTTAAAAAAATATCGAAATATTGTACAAACTCGATATACCGCCCAGCCCTACAAATTTGGTGCTCTTGTCACCAAATTAAAAAATTAAAATTGGTAAATTAATTTGTTTAAATTACCTTTCAAACAATCCACGTGTTTTTGCTTTTTTTCCAAGCACAATATTTCTCAACTTGAGGTTTTTACATGTAGGTTAAATAAAATAAGCAACCGGTATCAGTGTTGTAAATGTTTGGCTGTAATAATATTTCTGAAGTGTTTTTTTTTTTTTGGGGGGTGGGGGGGGGGGGGTTAAGAGGATCATGAAGAGGTCAGGGCCCTAGTGTGATGTATTTGGGTCACATGTAGCAACAACAGGAGCAGCTTGAGGGCGCTATTGACTGGAGGTAACCGGACATATAAACTCACCTACCATAGAGTAAGTCAGTTCGTTTGGTAGAGAGAGAAATCAAATGGTTGAACTCACGCTACCTTCTTGCTCCTCTAAAGTCCTTTGTTGAGAACTCTTTGAGTTTCTGCTCAACTGTGAGTATGGATGATTTATATACTTGACGTTGTGTTTGTTTCATAAGATCACTGATGTTAGCTATTTACTTTATTTCTAGAAAGGACTTTTTAGCCGCGAATCTCTGATCCCTTCCTAACAAAACGGACGAACTTCTTCTCCTCACCCGCACTAACAAGGATTTTTTAAACTCTGCTGCTCTGTGCTTCACTGAAACCTGGCTGAGTGAACCCATACCGGACAACGCAATACATCTGCCGGGCTTCCAGCTGTTCCGAGCGGATCGCATCGCGGAGCTAACAGGGAAAACAAGAGGTGGTGGATTGTGTTTCTACATTAACGAAAGTTGGTGTTCAGATGTAACAACACTGAAGAAGATGTGCTCTCCTAATTTAGAGGCACATTTCATAAACTGTAAACCCTTCTACTCGCCTCTGGAATTTTCCTCTTTCATTCTCGTGAATGTTTACATCCCTCCAGACGCGTGTGTGAGCGCGGCGCTACAACAGCTGGCTGAACAAATAGCTGAAACGGAACAAAGGTACCCAGACTCTTTTTTAATCATTCTTGGGGATTTTAACAAAGCAAATCTTTCCCGTGAACTACCAAAATACAGACAGCACTTTACATGTCCCACCAGAGACAGTAATATACTGAACCACTGTTACACCACAATAAAAGATGCATATCACTCCGTTTCACGAGCAGCGTTGGGGCTCTCTGATCACTGTTTGGTTCATCTCATACCGACCTACAGGCAGAAACTGAAATCAGCTAAACCTGTAATAAGGACTGTAAAAAGATGGACTAATGAAGCAGAGCAGAATCTACAGGCCTACTTTGATTGCACTGATTGGACTGTTTTTGAAGCTGCTACCAACGATCTGGATGAGCTCACAGATACTGTAACATCATATATAAGTTTCTGTGAGGATACATGCATTCCTACCAGTACATTCTTATCATTTACTAATGATAAACCATGGTTTACTGGGAAACTCAAACACCTTCGTCATGCCAAAGAGGATGCTTACAGAAGTGGGGATAAAATCTTGTATAACCAGGCCAGAAACAGATTGACAAAGGAGATCAGAGTTGCTAAAAGGAACTACTCTGAAAAACTGAAAAAACAGTTTTCATCCAACGACCCATCATCCGTCTGGAATGGCCTGAGGAACATCACCAACTACAAGTCACCATCCCCCCGATCTGTGGACAATCAACACCTGGCTGACAATTTAAATTCATTTTACTGCAGGTTTGAAAAGCCCTCATTCACACCACACACCCGGTCTGATCTGCACTTAACACATTCACCATCACCTCCTGCACTCCCATTACTCCCCCCTCCTGCCATCCTACCTGAGCTTGAGGTCTGTGTGGAGGACGTGAGAAGAGTCTTCAAAAAACAGAAGACTAGGAAAGCCTCAGGCCCAGACGGCATCTCATCTGCTTGTTTAAAAGCCTGCGCTGACCAACTGGCCCCGGTCTTCACGCAGATCTTCAATAGATCATTGGAGCAGTGTGAAGTTCCCTGCTGCTTCAAACGCTCCACTATCATTCCTGTCCCCAAAAAACCCAAAATCACTGGACTTAATGACTACAGTGATTTTGTCACCTGTCGCTCTCACGTCTGTGGTCATGAAGTCGTTTAAAAGACTGGTGTTGGCCCACCTGAAGGACATCACTGGACCCCTGCTGGATCCCTTTCAGTTTGCTTACAGAGCAAACAGGTCTGTGGATGATGCAGTCAACATGGGACTGCATTATATCCTGCAACATCTCGACAGACCAGGGACTTATGCAAGGATCCTCTTTGTGGACTTCAGTTCGGCCTTCAATACCATCATGCCTGATCTTCTCACAGCCAAACTGACCCAGCTCTCCTTACCATCCTCGATCTGTCAGTGGATCACCAGCTTCCTGACGGACCGGCAGCAGCGAGTGAGACTGGGGAAACACACATCCAGGACTCTCACCACCAGCACTGGCGCCCCTCAAGGGTGCGTTCTCTCCCCACTGCTCTTCTCCCTGTACACTAATGACTGCACTTCTAAAGACCCCACTGTCAAGCTCCTGAAATTTGCAGACGACACCACTGTCATCGGTCTCATCCGAAACGGTGACGAGTCTCCTTACAGACTGGAGGTTGAACAGCTGGCTGTCTGGTGCAGTTATGACAACCTTGAGCTGAACACGCTCAAAACAGTGGAGATGATCGTGGACTTCAGGAGGAACAGCCCAGCACTCCCCCCACTCACCATCATGAACAGCACTGTGGAAGCAGTGGAGTCATTCAGGTTCCTGGGCACTATCATCTCTCAGGACCTGAAGTGGGACAATCACATTGACTCCACTGTGAAAAAGGCCCAGCAGAGACTGTACTTCCTTCGCCAGCTGAGGAAGTTCAACTTGCCACAGGAGCTGCTGATTCAGTTCTACTCAGCCGTCATTGAGTCTGTTTTATGCACTTCCATCACTGTCTGGTTTGGTTCAGCTACCAAATCAGACATCAGGAGACTACAACGGACAGTCCGGACTAGGGAGAGGATTATTGGTGCCCCCCTGCCAACCCTCCAGGACCTGTACTCTTCCAGAGTGAGGAAGAGAGCAGGTAAAATCATCACAGACTCCACTCACCCTGGACACCTCCTGTTTGAACTGTTACCTTCAAGACGGCGACTCAGATCACTGGCCACAAGAACATCTCGGCACAGGAACAGTTTCTTCCCACAGGCCATCTCCCTTCTGAACAGTTAACACTCCTCCCAAGGCATATGCCTGTAACTGCAATACTCCCACTGTTTAGTGCAATATCTTAAAAATTCAGGTGATATTTATATTTATATTTATTCATACAACACAAAATACTGTAAATATGTTCATAATCTGTAAATGTTTATTCTGACAAAACCCAACTGTGACCATATATTTTTATAGTATTTTCATATTTTTTATAATTTTATTTGTAGAATTTGTATTACTATTTGTATTACTATTACTTGTTGTATCTGTATTTGTATATGTGCACTGGAAGCTTCAGTACCAAGGAAAATTCCTTGTGTGTGCAAGCACACTTGGCAATAAAGCTCTTTCTGATTAATTTCCACATGTTCTTTTGTGAGCACTGATTAGTAGGGATGGGGAAATGAAGCCTCATGAAACAATAAGGCTTTCCTCTGACTGTTCCGGGAAAAGATTCAAAGCTTCGAGAGTGTCGAGAACAGCGCCATCTGGTGCTTATTTAAAATAAAGCAGCCAGAAGCCTGTGTAAGAAGCTGTCAGATGAAGCAATCACAACACACTCCATAGTTTCAATGTTATGTGTACAAATAAAAGCCTTACACGTTTGTGTTTGATTTGTCCATTAAATAAATTCCTAAGTGTGACAAAATATAAAATTAGCTTATATGATTCAATAAGACCTAATGTAGGCCTACTGTCTCTCTTTCTACATACACACACACACACACACATACACACATAGTGAATAAGGACATTGTGTGATAGGATCATCTGTTATTAAATGTGCCTATGACACTTGGCTGTGATAGTGCTTATGTAACTGTAGGAATGACAGAAAGGTGAAGTTTTTAATTATTTTTATTAAGAAATAAAAGCTGTTTCACAGTGTTGTGGCTGAGTCTACTTCTCCTAGACAGTACTTCCCCAGCCTAGAGAACACTCTTTCACATGGAACAGAGGAGGCCGGGGAACACAGAAACTGTAATGCCAATGTATATAGATGGGGGTAGAGATGTTTCTGCATTCTCCAGTATTCAAGTGGATCTTCAGCTCTTTATGTTTGTCCCTGTAAGGTATTTATCCACTTCTACGATCACATCCGAAGTGGCATTTGAGCTTTGTTTGAGCTGGTCTACAACACTGTCCAACAGAAGACAAAGGTTTCCACCTCAGAAGTGTGAGGAGAGAAAAAAAATGATTGGGAGTGACTGTACATGAATATTGACTGAATATAAGACACATCAACGGTCAACAATTATAAAATACAACAATAAAATAAGTAAATTTTTAAATAATAAATAATTAATTAAATATTTATTTTTTCTTCTTCTTTTTTAGAAATGCATCCATACATTGGAAGCTATAAGCTCAAAATATTCCCAGATAGGGGAAGTCTTCTCTTTTTTTGGCTGTTGCCATTGCTCTAAATACAAACCCTTCACCAAACACCAACACCCTATCCCCTCTCCCCTAAGCCCACCCTAACCCCAAATAACAATAATAATACCTAAAAAAACACCAAAAGTGCAAAGATTTTACAAAAACAAAAAGACACAACAACAACAAAAAAGGAATAAGTAGTTTTGGTTATTTAAATGTAACTTTCAAAGTACAGCATTCTCCTCACAGACCCATAAACCAGACTGAGCCGACAAGGACTCGTTATGTAAGATCTGCGGTTCGAGCTTCTGACACCCAAAGCGAAACGCGCACGTGATTGGACAAAAAGTGAGGCTTCATTTGTCATCGATCACGTGACTCTGGGAAACCAATACACACCCCGATACGGGGCTTCAATAGAAATTGCTTTGCATATGCGATACGCACATCGAAGCTTCAGTGTCATCATACGTAACATCACTACTGATTGGATACTAGAGACAGTGAATCAAAGCGCAATCCACGCTGGCAAGTTTACTTCATCTCATTGACTCATTATTGAAGAGACAAAGACCTTTGAGAGTCCTTTGCAGTTTATTTATTGTCTACACTTGCACTGCATATTAAGCACTGGTGGGGAAAATAAAATGGGTTTAAATATGAATTTGTTTTGTGAAGAGATTTATTTATCAGTACATGTCAAAAATCCGTTGAACCCCCTCAGAGTAACTTCTTTAAAAGAAAGGAGGTGTTACAACACATTGGGCTGCTTATAGCTGTAGCTGAAATGAACTTATTTCATAATGCATGAACTTCACACGATAATCTTATTGCTAAAATGTCAATGTTTTAATTGACTAAAACTAGATTAAAATTATTTAGGTTTTCTTTGACTAAAACTATACTAAAATGCCGAGACTTTTAGTCGTCTAAAATTTGACCAAAACAAAATAGTATAAGGTTGACTAAATATGATAAAAACTAACAAGGACATTTAACACAGGACTGATACTGAGACTAATATTGAATAGCTGATCAAATGAACACTAGAATTAACCAGTCTCTTATCTTTGCAGGGATGGTGAGAGATCGTGACGGCTGAATCCTGGAACGCACACACCTCAGTTGCCGCAGGGAAGTGAAGTCCAGGTGAGTGGTGACGATGGGGATAGACGAAGGAGCAGAGATCTTTAGAAGAGAAAGGGGACGATGCAGCGGACGGCCTCTTCCACGAGCGGCAGGACGATTGGGATGAGTGGAAAGTGAATAGTAGTGACTCTACTGCCTCAGTCAAAAGGATGGACCTGTCCTTTGATATTGAGTTCATGTTAAGCCTTCGTCATCTGTTCGTAACCTTGGTGTCTTGATCGACTCAATGCTATCTTTTGGCTCTCACATTTTTTCTCTTGTTGAAAACTCTTTTTTTCATCTTCGTAATATTGCACGTCTTCGATCTTCTCTCACTCTAGCTGATGCTGAAACCTTAATTCATGCAATAATCACATCACGTCTGGATTATTGCAATGCTTTATTTTATGCCGTATTGCAACGTATTGCAAGATTACAGTATGTTCAAAACGCAGCAGCAAGAGTCTCTCCTTCACCAGTTCTGCTCACATTACTCCTCTGCTTCATGACCTTCACTGGCTACCCATGGCAACACGTATTCACTTTAAGATATTGCTTCTAACGTTTAAGGCATTAAATGGTCTTGCACCTCCATATCTGTCTGATCTACTGTACTCTTACCACCCTGGCCGGTCCCTTAGATCAGCTGAACTTGGTTTATTGTCCATCCCTCATTTCCGGTTGTCTAGAGTAGGTGGAAGGTCATTTAGTGTTAATGCTCCTAAATTATGGAATTCACTACCCATTACACTTCGTAATATCTCATCTGTGGCTTCATTCAAGACTCAGCTAAAAACATATCTATTTAACATGTATTTTGGATAATGTGACTATATGTGTCCTATGTGTTTGTAATGTGTGTAAGGGTGTAAATGTACACTGTAAAAAAAAAAATCCTAATTTTACAGAAAATAACTGATTTTTTGACGATCATTTTCTTTCATTTTAAATTGTACTCAAAACACTGTAAAATTACAAATAATATCTGTAAAATAAAAATTCAGCTGTTATTTTAGGTATTGTGACATTAATGACAAATTACAGTAATTCACATTTTTTATACAGAAAATTTATTGTATTTTTCATACAGTATTTTTTCTGTTTTCTTAAATTACATAAAAATGTATGTAAAATTACAAATATAATCTGTAATTTAACAGTAACAAAACAGTTAAATGATAAAATGGTCAAATGACTGTCAGCTCCCCAAAAAACTGTAAAACATCCTAAATTAAATAAACTGAAAAACACTGTTATTTTACAGGTATTTCCTGAATAATCACGATCATATACCTTCATTGTAAAAAAAATCGTAAAAAAAGGGTCAAATGACTGGCAGCTGCGGCTGCCAAACAAAAACCATAAAATTAAAGCACGTCATGCATGGAGTTTGGGCCTAATGCCTCAAAAGTCATACTCAAACCAAGGCATGGGTACGTGCCCAAATCCCTCAACACACCATTCAGGGCCCAGGTTATTTCCCTGTGCGCTCTCTTGGTTCATGATGAGGAGGAGGATGCGAGTCTCCTTTGCCCTGTCAGGGCACTGAGAGCTAGAGCTTAGATCGGGCCCAAAAAATCAAGCCCGATCCGACCCGAGCCCGTGCACGTTGTGTCCGAGCCCGGCCCGGCCCGACACATTAACTGTAATTATGAGCCCGAGCCCGATTTAAACCCGACCATTTTTAATACGTGGGCCGTTATAACCAGGGGCGATGCCAGATCGTTTTTTTTAACGCAGGTGCTAGACCATTGACAGTGGAGAGCTGCGCAATTTTACAGTATATATATTATATAAATACTATTAAGAAATGTACAAAAATTGGCTACTTAATATTTAATATTCAATTAGCCTATTTTAATTATCACAATGAAAGTTTTAATTTTATTAAATTGAACAAGCACAACATTCAGCATTCAATCAAATAGGCCTATTCTTACAGATTCATTATTATTAATAATGTTATTTCGACATATGTGTGCGACGCGTGCAACAAGCAAGATGTGCATTTGTAAATTCGGTGACCAGCGTGCCGAGAATTGATTTAATTTATGATGAGATGCTCCAGTTCACAGGCTATGGTGACCGCGGCTCGCCGGCGCCTTCATGTCATGATTATATTGTCTGCTATATTTGCTTCTTATTAAATACAGGCAATTGGTTTATGAAAAATGTATTAAAATTAAGATACAATTTATACAAAACGAAATTCACTTTAAAGAAAGGCTTTCTACAAAACAAAACATAATTAAGTGGTCAAAATCATGCCTGAACCACTCCATGTCTCCCGATATTGCGCATCCTCCTATCTACTCTGTTCACTTTCATTATCAACATAGATGTAAAAAAATAACATTATAATGTTTTAATATGCAACTAAATGCGCTTATTTAAAGGCTACAACACGTACTATACACAGACTCTCTATTTGTACAAATTGCTACACATTCATTTAATTCTGAATTTTGCACACTTAAGTTGAAAGGCATGTTGCCTTTATTGCGTGCATTTATTAATTATTATCTTTATGAATAATGTAACAAGGACGAAGCATGTAAACTGCGTTGTTTATTTATTCAGAATCGAATGGATCGCAAATGGATCCGAATGAAGAAACGTAAAAAAAAAAAGAAAGAAAGAAAACCTCGCCCTCAGCGGTATGCTTGGAGAAGTAACAAAAGAGGACATTGAAGGCTGACTATCATCCTTTCTGTCATGGCAAGCCTGCTTCATGTGTCTGCTCATCGTCGAAGTCCCCGTTTTTTTGATGTCATAGCAGCGCGCCGCACTCGCACTCAACAAAGCCAACACATATGTTGTCACTGCCCACGACTAATTTAAAATATTTCCATACCTCCGACTTTCCTTCATACTTGCTCAAAGTTAATTCTCCTGTTTTCTTTTTTTTCTTTACTTCTTCAAGCTCCATGTTGCACTTAAGCTACACAATACAGTGTGCGTGCGTGCGAGTGGAGGAGACGCTGCGCGTGACACGTGACGTGCTTGATCAAGGGCCCGACCCGACCCGAGCATAGTGGTGGGGCCGGGTCGGGCCGGGCTCGGGCTCGGGCTCGGGTAGAGAATCTAAGCTCTACTGAGAGCTTATGTGTCCCGCTCGTCTGTCTTCAGACAGACTGAGCAGCTCTTCGTTTTGTTTGGCGGACGCTCCAAGGGACTGGCCGCATCAAAACAGAGCCTATCCAGATGGATAGTCGATGCCATAGCGCTGGCTTACACTTCTAAGGGCCTGCAGTGTCCTTTTGGTGTCAGAGCGCACTCCACGGTGGGTGTGGCCTCGTCGTGGGCGTGGTCTAGCGGGATTTCCTTGCAAGATATCTGTACGGCCACGGGCTGGGCCTCGCCGTCTACATTTATAAGGTTTTATAACCTAGAGGTTCCCACCTTACAGGCCAAGCTGCTGTCGGTCTAGAATTCAGTGCTATCTGCCCCGCTGTGCCGGCCCAGATGCTGAGTTTTGCTTGTGCATCGCTCACTGATCGATAGAACAGCTCCATGGGTGTTGAATAACCCGTACTTATACCCAGTTCAGGCTGAACACGTTCACCCTGTCTGCGTGAAACACTGTTAACATAACTAGCTCCTGTGGGATGCTATTTCATGGGGAATGATGCTTGTAGCCTCTCTTCTCCGACTCTCTGTGAGTCTACGGTGATTATGCACTATATGAGCCCCGGGCTTCTGCCCTTGGGACTTTGGTGTTGGATCCCAGTACGCACGGCGTGTTGCATTGTGTTCCCCATAGCGTAAGATATTACGCAGTACGAGAGATACTCTCGTAAGAGAACGTACTCGGTTACTAACGTAACCTCGGTTCTCTCTAGAGAGGGAACGAGTACTGCGTACCTTGGCGTGCATACAACAGCGCTGGTTCGCTTCAGTGATGAAAACCAGTTTGTATCAGCCTGTCGAGCCATATTTATAGGCCAAGGCCACGCCTATTCTGGCGGGACATGACGAAATGGGCGCGAAGCGCCCCCATTGGGTATCACGTCACGCAGGGCCTCTCTCCATAGGCTGCTGCTTTTGCCGCAGGGCAGCCAATAGGCGCGCAAGCCGTCCTGCCTATGTCTGCATGCTGCCGCACATCGTTTTACATTAATTCAAAATTAAGGATAATTTTTGGCTTCAATATCTCATGGAAAAGAGGTTTTCCCCATAGCGTAAGATATTATGCAGTACTCGTTCCCTCTCTTGAGAGAACCGAGGTTACGTTAGTAACCGAGTACGTTCTCTCCAATGTTATACTCCAGCGATTATTCTCCTACAAGTTTCTCAGGCATCTGATCCCATCAGTTCATCAAAGAATTGATTTTAAGGTTATTTTATTAGTTTATAAAACACAATCTGGCACCTCTATACATTTCAGACTGTCTGTCGAGATATGTCCCAAATCATAGTTTTAAGATCCTCTAGTGCTAGCCTTCTGGCACATTATACAGTAAAGCATAAACGATCTGGTGGTACTTCTTTTAGCCACTATGCTCCAAAAATGTGGAATTGTCTACCAGATGAAGTAAAAGAGGCTACTATCATTTATATTTTTAAAAAGTCGGTTAAAACATATTTTTTCATTCAATAAAACTCAGTTTTATGTTCCATTTTACCTACTAATTTTTTTATTATTACATTTATTACTATCTCTGTTTGTTGACAATACACAATTACACAAGGTGTTTTATAGTTCTTAGATATGTGAATAACAGTAACAGGGAAGCGAGCAGAAGTCCTTTAAGAGTCTTTACATTGTAAACACATAATTATAAAGAAATTTAGAATCAGATCCATTGTCTTTAATGAATGGGAATTTAAGGAATTGAAGAAAGTCTTGATTTCCAGAGTGTTAATTTGCTTTACTGCAACGACCTGCAAATAAAACATTTGCTTATTACATCTCTTAACAATATAATTATTATTCCTATTTGTGCAGCTTATTTTATAAGTCATTATAAGACTCACGTTTATCATCGTTCACCTTCTGGATAACCCGTTTAGGAGTTTGAGACCATCGAAGTGTCACATCTGTGAATCCTCTATCAGCAAGAGCAGATCCCAACTGAAAATAACATTCATACTAAAATTATTACCAGTTGCATAAACCGCTTAGATTAATCTTACAAGTTAGTCATACATTTTTTTCTTCAATAACTTTTTGAAGTCAGCTACATTTGGCCTCAGAATATGATGATTTATGCTCAAATTTGCAAACTTTATCACATCACTTTAATCCCATTCAACCTTCATGATCACTGTAAAATACCATTAGCTCTATAAGGTTGAATTGGTTTCTTTCTCTCACCTGTTTCAGAACATTTTCTCTCATTGAAGGGTCAGTCAAATCATTGATGGAGTTGAACTGCATTTTTACAAATGTCCTTTTTAAACAGGGACCTGAACAAAGATAAATTCATGCATGTAAATATATGAATTAGTTCACTTTGTGTTCATTAAAACTCCTCACTGTGTCTTGTGGATAAAAAATATAATGATGTTTCACCTTCTCCATAAACCTCCAGCTCACAGAGAGTGAGTGTCTTCATGTCTCCAGGAATGATCAGATTCACGAAACGTCCGTCCATCCCATCACATGAATAGCTGTAGGACTCGCCAGCTGGAATAGCAGGAATAACAGCACATCTACAAACAGAGAGAGAAACTGATGAAGGAGATGTGTGTTGAGTCTTCGCATTTCTCTCATGTTCTTTCAACCTCAAGAGTCTCACATGGGATTGTTGCTGCCGTTGTTCTCCAAAGAGTTCCCGATGCGAATCTCCGCTCCGTTTATTTGTTCTGCACAGCAGTCTCGTCTGTTAGTGACGACCACTCTAGTAACTCTGTAAACATCACGCAGATCCAGCCTCCACCACGGGTTAGTCTCATTAAGGGTTGAGGAGCATCCCGTGTACGACTGCTGGAGACCTCGATTACCATCAATGGCCTTTACAGCAAACCAGTCCCCAGATGTTGACGACTGTGTAGCGGCGCCATCTACTGCCAGATTTCCTGGGAAAAGAATAAAGTTCTGACACATCTTGACACTCAAAGTTTAACATGCACTTGTGTGAATGAGATTTGAGAACTACAGGATTATTGATGTGACAACAAACAACTTGACGTGAATTGAGTAATTTCCGCACCAACTTTTTTGTACTTCTATGTTAATATTTTCCCCACTTCCTGTAGTTAGAATTGAACAAACACTGACCTTCCTCACAACAGGGAAACATGCATTTATCTGAATAATCTGACTGTAAGATGCCAATAGAGTTTGAATATTGTCATACTGGTTTGGGAGGATATGAATAAAGTGTAACAATTTTCAGTTTCGTATGGCATGATATACTGAAAAGTGTTCTATAACAGTGAATTACCGGCTAAATACCCATAGACTTCAACCTCAGCAAGAGCAAGAATCTTCTGATTTCCAGGAATATGGACAATCACGTAACGTCCCTCCATCCCACCGCATGAGAAAGTGGCCGTGGCTCCAGATGGAATAGTAGAAATTACAGCACATCTACAGATAGAGAGATAATCTGTTATCAGTTTCTGTTCATCTGAAGCTTTATTAATCAAAACAGTCAAAGAAAGCCTCACATGGTGTTGCTGTAAACGTTCAGAAAGTTCCCGACACGAATCACTACCCCGTTTATCCTGAAATAATAATATGGGGTCACTCTGTTAGTGATGGCTACTCTGTTCACTCTGTATACTTTCATCAGATCCACTCTCCACCACGGGTCAGTCTGCTCGGTAGTTTCGGAATATCTATCCCGTACTCCATCGACTGTATATTCGGCATAACTGGTCCCATATGTGGACGAATGGGTGGATGTTTGGCTTAATGCTACGTTCTCTGAAAGAAGAGCAGTAAAAAGATAGTTTTATTCATTATTGTTGAACATTATAGGCAAGAGGTCTTTAAAAGCATTTCATTGAAATAAAACGCCATAGTGTTTTTATCTGTTATCTTTAACCAGGTTTATTACCATTAAATAAAACCATTAAAAAAAACATTTGAAATGAAACAAACAACTGAATGGTGATAGTAATAATTACGAACACTTAACTATATAGACATATCTAAAAAAAAAAAAATATATATATATATATATCAAAAACCAAAATTAAAAAAAAACTTTCAAATTAGAATGAAAACAGAAAATAGGGGAAAAAAAACATTCCCTATCAGTCGGTCACTCTCAACGTACGAATAGGAATCTCTCTAGAGATCAATCTACTTCGAGTGAAGCTAAACGAGTCAATGCACATCAGCTTTCAATCATTTGCATTGGCTGTTCAGCCACGCAGCACCTCGAAATTAGGAATAGGAATCTATTTGTTGGTCACAACGTACATATCCCGTTCCCTCCTTCAGGGAATTTTTTTTATGTGGTTTGGGAAGAAAAAGTCCCTGAAAAGATAAAAATGGCCCTGAAATTAAATCCAAATCTGATACTAAAATTATGTCAGGCAAATCACTATTAGTCAAGTCAAGTCACCTTCAATTATATACCGTTTTTTAACTATACTGTTTCAAAGCAGCTTTTTTGAGAGAGATTGTTTTGGCTTTAGAATAAAGTTATTGTCCAGAAAAAGTTAGTTTTGATTGATTCACTTCCGTTGCAACGATCATTAGTTATTAGTTATTATAACTGGGAGTTCAAACAAAAAGAATACAATAAAGATAAAAACCTATTTGAAACCAAAGAGATCTTACCTTCTGCTCCATTCACCATTTCTTGAATCAATAAAAGCCCTGGGTAAAAAACAGATTCAAATGAGTTCACATAACCAGGTTCTGCAGCGCTGTGAATTAAAGTAAAACTTTTTCTCCAAATAATTCACTTTAATAGTCACTAATAAATCACACATCATCTGAATGATAAAGGCATTGTAAAACATTGATCTGTGTATTAATGGCCAAGCTGGAGGAAACTACTGACACATTAACAATAATCTGCAGAATACAAAATACTGTCATCTGAAGTGTGACCAGAAGACACTCCTGTGAATCACGACTTTCTGGAGAAATCATTTGCATACACAAATGATCACCGATTTCAAGATTTGTTTTGTAAAGCAGAATCAGAATAACAAAGTAACAAAAAACACTCCAAAGATCAAGTGATGAAGTGAATTTACAATCTATACATTGAGAGAGGTATTTTATGTTAACCATGATAAAAGTAACATGCTTGGAAAGAAAATGTGCAGTAAATCCACAGCAGAGAGCGAGATGAGCGCAAACTATACTAGAAACATTGTTTAGTGTTAATATTAGTGTGAATCTAGTAAAATAGCAGATCGTGTATGTTGTACTTTACCCAGTAAGATCCACAGGGACTTGAAGAGCTTCTTCATGGTTGATCAAAGGCGTCTGTCTTTCTTTAGTGATGGAGAGTGTGTGTGAGTTATATACTTTTTATGGAGGATGAGCCGTTTAAATGTGCATCACATGATCAACATTGTCTCTCCTCCTTTCTTTCTCTCTCTCTCTCTCTCTCTCTCTCACACACACACACACACACACACACACACACACACAACATAGAACATATAGACGTTTTGAGTTAAAATTTAGTTAATCTATTGTACACAATTTGATTTAAAAAAATGTGCTATTCTAAATAAACATTTCCTTTTTGCATGACAAATATTATTTGTATTAAAAATGGACTTCTATGAACCCTTCTTTACTGAATAGGCTATCAGCAACTGTGAATCAGCCACAGATGAATATTTATCTTATTTAAATGTTAGTAAAATGCATCTTTACTTTCCATTAAAAAGAAACTAATTTGTTAAAATCCCCCGAAAGAAGAGCAAGAATGGTCTAAAATACATACAGACTAAACACAACAAACAGAATAAATTAAAATTGCATTCCTCGATGGATATAATGTGCTATCAGGAGTAATTTAAATAATTAAAAAATATTACAATAAAATATAGCAGCAAGCTATATTTTATAGGGTTTGATCAAAATGTATATGGTGTATGTGTGGACTCATATTCAACATTTAAATTTAGATTAAAAGCATCTTAAACAAGAATTTAGATTCTGTCACACATCGTTACTGAGTTATAAGCTAAAATGTAAAGTTTCTTATTATAGTGCCACCTTGAGGTGGATTTTCAAAACACTTTTAAAATGATTATGAGTAAGCATGCCCCTCTGAAAAAAATTTGAATAAAAAATCGATATAGTCCATGGTTCTCCAATGACCTGGCTGAGACTATTCATCGTAAAAATGCCCTCTGGAAAAAGGCCCGCTCTACCCAATCTCCAGTTGACTGGCTGGCCTTCCGTCAATGCAGAAATAAAGCAACACAGGCTATCAGAAATGCCAAAAATCTCGCATTTTAAAGAGAAACTCACCACATGTGGCACTGATGCTAGGGCATTCTGGAAAACAGTCAAGGTAATGGAAAATAAAGTTATTTCCCCTCATTTAGCAGTTTTTATGTTATTTAATGAAATTATTATTACTGAGAAGTCTCGGATGGCCTCACTTCTAAACCATCACTTTATTAATGCAACCCATACAGTTTCAATGTCAAACCCTAATCCTGTATAAATGGACACTTAAGTTACAACCGATGCAGATGCTCAACTTTCTCCATCAGACAAGAGGGGCTTCTCCTTTATGCCTCTTTTCACCTCTGAAGTCCAGGATGAACTCACCAAGCTGAACACAAACAAATCTGCTGGTCTTGATGGTCTTGATCCCATGTTCTTAAAAGCAGCATCCCGTATTATTGCTGCTCCCGTCACTAGGCTATTTAACATATCCCTACAGTTCTCTGAGTTCCCTATTGATTGGAAATCAGCCACAATTTTCCCCCTCTTTAAAGGGGGTTCTGAATCTGACCCAAATTGTTACCGCCCAATTTCCATCCTTCCATGCCTTGCCAAAGTTCTAGAGAAGCTCGTACAAAAACAGTTAAATGATTTCCTGGATAAAAATCATATATTATTTGACATGCAATCCGGTTTTCGAACGGGACATGGGTGCATAACAGCCACCACAAAGGTCCTTGACGATGTAATTACAGCATTAGACAGCAAACAGGTCTGTATTGCCACCTTTATAGACCTCGCCAAGGCCTTTGACTCTGTCGACCATAGGATCCTCTTACATAAGCTTTCCAGTATTGGTCTGTCCTCCTCTAGCTGTGATTGGTTTGCTAATTATCTCACCAACCGTGTCCAGCAATTGAAGGTTGACAACATTATGTCAGACCCACTCACTGTCTCTAAAGGTGTGCCCCAAGGCTCCTTCCTGGGTCCAATCCTTTTTTCTATCTACATCAATGATATAGCCAGAGCTGTTGGTACCTCTCAGATTCATCTTTATGCAGATGATACCATTTTGTACTCAGTTGGTTCCTCTCCCAATTCTGCGGCTTCCAGTCTTAAACTCAGCTTCACCTATATAGAGCAGTTCTTTGACAGTCTCCACCTCCGTATTAACGCCAGTAAGACAAAATGTATCCTTTTTAGCCGAAAACAGGTTACAGAGACTCCACCTACAATCACCTGCTGTCACGGGAACACACAGAGAAACAGGTGGATCCAAATGTAGCATATTTATTGTCAGGGCAATCCAACTCATAGTCATCCATGCAGGGGTCAAAATCCATTTTAGCATAAACAAATAAACAAGAAACAAAACAAGAACAGGCGAGGAAACAGACTTCAGAAGTGTAAGTGACATTTAGCAACGAATCCGTACACATACTAACACAGACAGGGAATATATACACAGATCTAACAAGACTAACAATGAACAGCTGGGAACAATGATGACGGGGAACAGCTGAGTGCAATGAACTGATGAGTGACAGTGACAGACAGAATGTTGGGAAATGAAGTCAATAGTGAAGGACACCGTGATAACGAGGACCTCTATTGACAATCAAGGGAACACAACCAGACACTGTGACATAACCCCCCCTCTACGGAGCGGCTACCAGACGCTCCACGACAACACTAAAACACAACACAAGAGTTCAGGAGGGAGGTGGAATGGTGGAGGATCAGGGGGAGGGATGGTGGGCCAGGTCCATGAAGGGGAACAAAAACGGGAAATAACGACTTAGCCGGCGACCAGGGCGAAGTAGACAGTCCATCGGGCGGCCAGGGTGAAGCAGACAGTCCATCGGGCGGCCAGGGCGAAGCAGACAGTCCATCGGGCGGCCAGGGCGAAGCAGACGACCCATCGGACGGCCAGGGCGAATACGACCACTCAGGCGGCCAGGGCGGAGACGACCCCTCGGGCGGCCACGGCACAGGAACAGACACCGGCTCAGGAACAGACACCGGCTCAGGAACAGACACCGGCTCAGGAACAGACACCAGAACAGTAACAACCACAAGGACAGACACAAACACAGAAACAAACATTGGTTCAGGAACAGACGACACTGGCTCCGGCTCAGGAACAGCAGACACTGGCTCCGGCTCAGGAACAGCAGACACTGGCTCCGGCTCAGGAACAGCAGACACTGGCTCCGGCTCAGGAACAGCAGACACTGGCTCCGGCTCAGGAACAGCAGACACTGGCTCCGGCTCAGGAACAGCAGACACTGGCTCCGGCTCAGGAACAGCAGACACTGGCTCCGGCTCAGGAACAGCAGACATTGGCTCCGGCTCAGGAACAACGGCGGTCATGACGGGTCCGAAAGGCACATCCAGGATTCTGGCCAGATGCTCGAAGTAGCCCAATAATGTTTCAGAGGCCCCGAGAATCGGTTTCAGAAACACTGGCTCTGGACCGATCTCCGGCCCGGCAGACGGGACGTGACCAGTCTCTAATTCCGCCGAAGTGACATGAACTCTCTCCCTGGCCATAGCCGGGAGCTCAGACACCACAGGACCCGAGATCTCAGGAACCACATGACCCGATGACCGGACAGCTCTCTTCCTCCTCCGCCTCCGACCGTGCGGAGATACAGCCGTCTCGTCTGTCACCACTGGCAACAGACCAGAGATCGTAGACCGCTGTCTCTCGACCGGTGTTGCGTCCTCCTGGACACCCGGGCTAGGGACCACCGGACTCAGGACCACTGGTTCTGGGATCAACGGACTCGGGATCACCGGAACTGGGACCACCGGAACTGGGACCAACGGACTCGGGACCACCAGACTCACCGGACTCTGGACCACCGGACTCGGGACCACCGGACTCGGGACCACCGGGACAGTCACGGAGGAAGTCTTCCTTCTCCTCCTCCGTTTCGGGACCACCGGAACTGGAACCACCGGAACAGGGACCACCGGAACCAGCGGTGAAGGGAGCTCTGGGCTGAGCATCACCTGCCATGGTCGATGGAATACCGAAGTGGAGAGTGGGTCCGGGGCTAACTTTTAGCACCTCCTCCCCTACGGCCTCCTCGAGTCTCCGAAAATCTGGCCAGACAGGTTCCCCTAAAAGACTCTCTGTCGTCAATGGAAGGGTGTTTAGGGAATTTGAGCGCCATGGCTTCCTCAGTCTGGTGGACCCATAAAGCAAAGCCCTGCAAAATGTTCATGCTACTGGATCCATTTGTTGACGGATTCGTTCTGTCACGGGAACACACAGAGAAACAGGTGGATCCAAATGTAGCATATTTATTGTCAGGGCAATCTAACTCATAGTCATCTTCTAAGGAACTCAGTTTTTTGGAAATATTAATAAACAATAATATTTTGTTATTATTAATTATAAATATTTGGGTCAGTTAATTGGATTAACTTGATGTGGCTGAATTAATATTACAATCAATTAATCAGTTCGTCCAACGAACTCTTTTGATTATTAATTTATTCTAAGAAAAGGGTATCTTCCATGGCCACAGAAGAAGAATTATTTCTTCGCATATACCACACGTTGAGCCAGTAGCAAAAACCGTGATCATAAAGTGACAATGTATTGCAAACAAATCAGAACCAAATACATATTATGTACAAGTTTTATTAACTAAATATAGATATTTATATGAATATAAATAAACTAAAAAACATACACACATGAATACATAAATAGGTTAGTGATAGGATGAAATTGGAAACCGGAAGAGGGTCTATGAGAAGAACCATCAGAATTTCATTTTCACATTTCATTGAATTGAATACTTGCATTTGTAATGGGAACAATTCTTGAAGTTGTTGAAAATTGAAGTCGTTGATGGTTCCGGCAGTGCCAAGTGGAAGTTGGTTGAGCGTTCTCTTTCTCCAGGAACGCATGATTGGTTTGGTCAAGGCCTGGTACTCTGTTGAGGCCACGCCGAGTACCCAGGAGAAGTGAGGAAGTCGGAAGGATGGGTGATTGGAGTCGTTGTTGGTTGGAGTCTTTGTTCCAAAACTCCTGAGATTGTGTTTGGTTCTTTGTGAGAGAGTCTCCTCTCTTTTCCATGAGGCCGGATCTGGTTGGGATCCAGGCCTGCTGGAAGGCCTCTTGGCCCCCATGGAGGGGGGAGGAGGGGTTTTCCCCGTATCACCCGAGACCGTGTTTGTGGCAGGATGGAAAACCAAGAGAGGGCGGTCACTGTTGCCTGTCTCTGATATAGTCTGAAAAAGAACCACCCCTAAGGTTTGAATGGACCTATGAGTAAGGTGACATGTCCAAGAGGGGAAGCGGCTCTTAGTTGATTTATGGTCTTTGTCCCCAGCGTGCTTAGACTGTTCATTCAAGCTCAAATAGACATAACACATTCAAATTGCATTCTAAGAAAAGGTGATGTACATCAAAGTATGTGTCATTAAAAGTCTGTTATCAGTCTTAAAGTGTTTTGTAACCGGACACCCGGCTGACAAAGTAACTTCATTTGTGAGGTTAGTTTTGGGGGAGAGTTTCATAGACCTTTATATTGATTAAATATAGTGAATATGAATAATTAGTGTGTGTCTGAATGGTCCAGACCCTACACATCCATGCAGGGGTCAAAATCCATTTTAGCAGTCCAATAAACAAATAAACAAGAAACAAAACAAGAACAGGCGAGGAAACAGACTTCAGAAGTGTAAGTGACATTTAGCAACGAATCCGTACACATACTAACACAGACAGGGAATATATACACAGATCTAACAAGACTAACAATGAACAGCTGGGAACAATGATGACGGGGAACAGCTGAGTGCAATGAACTGATGAGTGACAGTGACAGACAGAATGCAGGGAAATGAAGTCAATAGTGAAGGACACCGTGATAACGAGGACCTCTAGTGACAATCAAGGGAACACAACCAGACACTGTGACACCTGCATGAACGGTATGGCTCTGGAGTATGTCAAAGAATATAAATATCTAGGTATCTGGTTGGATTCATCCCTGTCATTCATTACACACATCAATAACCTTCAAACAAAAGTCAAAGCTAAACTAGCCTTTCTTTTCCGTAATAAAGCCTCCTTTACCCATGCTTCCAAATGCACCCTCGTTAAGACGACAGTACTGCCAATTTTGGATTACGGCAATATTATCTACAAAATGGCACCAAAAACAGCTTTAAGAAAACTTGACACAATCTATCATTCAGCCATCTGTTTTGCCACTAATGCACCCTTTCACACTCATCACTGTGACCTGTATAAACTGGTGGGTTGGCCCTCCCTTTATACCAGGCGGCTCCATCATTGGTTTCTCTTCATATATAAGACAATTCTGGGCAAGGCACCTCTCTATTTGTCATCCCTACATCATGCCGCTCATAAAACCTACCACACAAGATCAAGTAATTTGATTAAATTTAGTACCAACCCCTACTTCTACTACTTTTGGACGTAATGCCGTCCGCTTTGCATCAGTACATGACTGGAACATACTACAAAATACCCTGAAACTTACATCTTTGATCCCAATCTCCACCTTTAAGCAAAACCTCGAAAATTACATAGTTGACTCTTCTTCCTGCTGACAATCATGAACCATATTTATACACACATATTTAAGCACTCTTTTGCTGTCTATCTTCTTAATGTAGTTGCTTGTTCTATGTGTTATGTGTTCGACTATGTACAGCTGTACAGTATGTTCTTATTTATTCCTGTAGCCTCTTGGCCAGGTCATGTTTGTAAATGAGAAGTGGTTCTCAAACAGTTTACCTGGATAAATAAAGGTTAAATAAATACATAAAAATAAATTTTCAAAAGATTTGGTACATATATGTTCATTTTCACACAATATGCACATATACCCATTTTTTGTAAAGGTGGGCCATTCTGATATGCTGTAATTAGCCAGTGATTTTTTTTAAGCATACAAATCATATTAGAGGATATGTTAGGGCGTCCACCGAAAGATCAATACAGATTTTCAACTTCATGGATCATACGGTTGCAGAGTTATAATGATTTTTCAGTTGTAAAGCCCCCTAGTGGCAGAATTGTACAAAACTTGGTGTGCATCCTCAGAATGTCCTGTTGTCTATGTGTGCCAAGTTTCGTTAAGCTTGGACATTGTGTTCAGCAGCTTTAGGTCAACATGTAAAAATGGGCGTTACCTGACCGATTAATGAACTTATAACTTTGCAATGCTTCCACAAATCAAACCAATATTCACTGGATATTTAGTCTGGCTACTGAAGTTTTTTCTCCAACTGCTCAGCATTTCATGGAGATTGTGTTTAGCTTTGGCTTAACGCTTGTCTTCATCGTCTGAATGAATGGAAGGTAGATGTTCTCTCAAGTATCATGTGTCTTTTATCTAAGCCATTCTCTTCTCTTTTTTAAACCAACCTGGTGTAGATCTACAATCTCTCTCCATTTGCACTGGGCTAATTTAACTGCACTCTAAACAAGGACTAGGAACTGAGGGTAAGAAGAGGATTAGGAGCTGAGAGTAAGAAGACTTAACTTCTGGAGGGCCAAAAGTTGCACACTGAACCTTTTAGCAAAATGTGGAAAGATTTCAACTGTTTTGCTGGAGAAGATCTTGTAGATCATAGCAAGTAAGTGGATCATAATGCATGAGGCGATTTGTTTCCAAAGTCCCTACATCTCCTTTGACTATTCCCTCATCTGTAATTCAGAATTGAAGTAAAGGGCACAATGTAAATCAGTTTTTGTAAGCTAATTCCTGTAAAACCAGAACAGAGATACTCAAATGATGCAGCTAGTGAATAAAAGGAGAAGAGTTTTTGCTACTCAATTTACAATCAGTTTTAAATTGTGCAGCAAACCACAACTCTATATGTCTAAAAAGACCAGATTTCTCTTATTTTCATCAAATCATCTATCAAAATGGTTAGATTATGAAATACATTTTGTTGTCAAGTCATGTCTCCTTCAGTTATAAAGCGCTTTTAACAGTATGGATTGTTTCAAAGCAGCTTTACAGTAATAATAGAAATTACCGTAACAGATTGTTTTGGCTTTACCACAGCTCTAGGATAAAGTTATTGTTATTGTAAAGTAATACAACAACAACGTTTGATTTAGATGATTTAATGAGTTTAGAAACTTCTTCCTCTCCTATAACAATGAATAAATATAATTTTTCGTCAGTGAGACCACACTGCACATACATCCATCATAAAATGGATTTATAAAAAATCCAGCGGAAGAGTGACCTATTCTCACCTGAGCTTATGCTACTCCTACATCATGCATCATGCGTCGAGTCAGAGGTCATCTACTGTCACCTGAGCTTATGCTACTCCTACATCCTACGTCATGCGTCGGGTCAGAGGTCATCTACACTCACCTGAGCTTTTGCTACTCCTACATCCTACATCATGCGTCGGGTCAGAGGTCATCTACTGTCACCTGAGCTTATGCTACTCCTACATCCTACGTCATGTGTCAGGTCAGAGGTCATCTACACTCACCTGAGCTTTTGCTACTCCTACATCCTACATCATGCGTCGGGTCAGAGGTCATCTACTGTCACCTGAGCTTATGCTACTCCTACATCCTACGTCATGCGTCGGGTCAGAGGTCATCTACACTCACCTGAGCTTTTGCTACTCCTACATCCTACATCATGCGTCGGATCAGAGGTCATCTACTGTCACCTGAGCTTATGCTACTCCTACATCATGCATCATGCGTCGGCTCAGAGGTCATCTACTGTCACCTGAGCTTATGCTACTCCTACATCCTACGTCATGCGTCGGGTCAGAGGTCATCTACACTCACCTGAGCTTTTGCTACTCCTACATCCTACGTCATGCGTAGGGTCAGAGGTCATCTACTGTCACCTGAGCTTATGCTACTACTACATCCTACATCATGCGTCGGATCAGAGGTCATCTACTCTCACCTGAGCTTATGCTACTCCTACATCCTACGTCATGCGTCGGGTCAGAGGTCATCTACACTCACCTGAGCTTATACTACTCATACATCCTACGTCATGCGTCGGGTCAGAGGTCATCTACACTCACCTGAGCTTCTGCTACTCCTACATCCTACATCATGCGTTGGGTCAGAGGTAATTTACTCTCACCTGAGCTTATGCTACTCCTACATCATGCGTCAGGTCAGAGGTCATCTACTCTCACCTGAGCTTATGCTACTCCAACATCATGCGTCGGGTCAGAGGTCATCTACTCTCACCTGAGCTTATGCTACTCCTACATCATGCGTCGGGTCAGAGGTCATCTACTCTCACTTGAGCTTATGCTACTCCTACATCCTACGTCATGCGTCGGATCAGAGGTCATCTACTCTCACCTGAGTTTACGCTACTCCTACACCCTACATCATGCGTCGAGTCAGAGGTCATCTACTATCACCTATGTTTACGCTACTGCTACATCCTACGTCAGGTCAGAGGTCACTCGCCAATCGTCGGGTCAGAGGTCATCTACTCTCACTTAAGTCAGTGATTATAGTCACTTTATTATAAGCCTATAATAAAGAATATTTGTCTTTGCTTCAGAAGGCCTTTTTTAACACCTGGAGCCGTATGGATTACTGTAACGCAGTTGATGTTGTGGGAAGGAGACGACGGGAACCAGGGAACATTCAACAACTTTTAATAAAATAAATAAACAAATACGAAACGAAAGTAAAGGCAGCAGTCCCTCACGGACGACTGCTGCCACATATAATAAAACGGAAACCAAACACAACATGTAGTCCAGGCCTGTCCTCTCTCATTCTTCACTGTCGTCGCTCCTCCTTTTATGCTTCCACTCCTCCTTGAGAGATACAAGACCGGTGCGTCGCGCAGGCGTCGCTCATCATCAATCACGCCGGCGGCCTCGTCCTGCTCGCCACAATTACTTTATGATGTATTGACCTTTTGGGGCTTCAAAATCGAAGGTACCATGCACTCCCATTACAAAGCTTCGAAGAGCCTGGGTATTTTTATTTATTTATATATATATAACTCTGTTATTTTCATTTTTGGGTGAACTAACCCTTTAACAGGGACAATGTAATAGGATGTTAGTATAAAAAACTCACTTTGCTGTTACTGTACCTGATTTTAGAAATGTTCTCATAAATAGCTGACAGAAAAAAATATGAAGAGACACTTTAGTAAAACCTTATAAAACGGCGTATTTTAAAACAAGGGAGCAGTCAGACTGTTATTATCAAATAAAAGTCACAGATGTCTGTAAATAAACCTTTAAAACCAAAAAAAACAATTCAGTAGCCATTGTCAATAAGTCTTTTTAAGAGGTTTATTTACAAGCCTCGAGCTAAGCAATTTGAGTATTCCTGCCCTGACAGGAATTAGTTTACAAACACTGATTTGCATTTTGACCTGTAAACTTTAATTTTGACTTACAGATGAGCCTATGACGGGCTAGTCAAAGCAGGCAGTGAAGAAGGGGATGTATGGACAGGACCAAAAACAAGTCACCTAAATAAACATTATCCACTCACTAGCCTCAGGATAAAGTGTTTAGGGACAGAAAACACTGGCCGAAATGCAATGCGCTCTACAATTTTTCCTGTTGAAAGAAACTCATTGTGAAAGGAGAACTTTTTAATATAGGACATATACTGGATCACACAGCAAAAACTCCAGTGTTAAATTAACTCTCCTGGGAGTTTATATGGCTCCAGACTCAACAGTGTAAAGTGTTAAAATATGAGTGTTAAATGAACACTCAAGAGTGTTATAGTTAATGAGATAATTAAGTGATTAATTGAGGGATGATTGAGCATTATTGAAGACACCTGATGTTAATAAGCAGAATCACTGAAGGAGAAAATCACAAATTGTACGTCACCCTTATGGAGATCAGTGTGTGCTTTAGTTGGGCTTTTGACCCTTTTATTTTTAACATTATATTTTGTTTGTCTGTTGTTACTTAGTTATAACAGCCAGATGAATAAAGGAAAAAAGTGATTTGACGTTGTTGATTATGTTATGATCTAATCATCATATGAACTTGATCACTGAACTCATTAAGAATCTTGTGACATAGATACATATTGTTAATTACAATATCATTGATTATACGTCAAAGATCTAGAATTTTCTATATAATACAAAGGATCTCTTTAAATTTGTTTTAAAAAATAAAAAAGTCTTTATTTTAGGCACACACAGACATCAAGATTCAATCTATGCATCTCAACAATGGTGACGAGCTGAATATTCAATTAGGAAAAGTAAATTATATAGACAATTCAGATCATAATTTATTCATACCGCAATGCATGATGGGAGCCATTAATGAGTTGTGATTGGTGGCTGTCAGAATGCACTGCAACATGCTTTATTATTGTCACCATTGTTGAGATTCACAGTCTGATTATTGATGTCTGTATTTCTAAATAAAATATAATTTTTTTAGATATTTTTGATTATATTAAAAGCACTGAAAGTCCTATGCTGTAGAATCACAGGGCAATTGTAATTAACAAATTAAACTATCTCAGTAAATTTAGATTTTCAAATCACAACATGATTATGTTCAAACATAACCAACACCATCCAATCACTTATTGTCTTTGTTCATCTGGCTGTTATAACTCAATAACAGCAGACAAACAAAATCTCAAGAATAAAAACAAAAGTGTCAAGAACCCAACTAAAGCAAACACTGATCTATATAATGGTGACGTACAATTTGTGATTTTATCCTTCAGTGATTCTGCTTGTTAACATCAGGTGTCTTCAATAATGCTCAATTATCACTCAAGTAATCACTTAATTATCTCATTAACTTTAACACTCTTGAGTGTTAATTTAACACTCATATTTTAACACTTTACACTCTTGAGTCTGGAGCCATATAAACTCCCAGGAGAGTTAATTTAACACTGGAGTTTTTGCTGTGCACTTTTGAATAGACCCCTTTTCACATTTCCATGTTTCTTGTTGGGAATACTTCTGTTGAACAGTGCAGGTATGACATCATTTTGTAGGCCAACCGGCAGTTCGCATCACACTGGTTCCCTCGACAAAAACCCAATAGGATTTTCCCATAGGCTTTTGGATTATCGCTAAAAACAAGCTCTGTGATCAACAAAAGTTTATGGTACTTAGTTGCACCTTTTGTCCATCAAGATAATTATCACAGATGAACACAACTTTTATGAATTTTGAAGCCTAAATGCAGTTGCCAGAGAAGCTGAAACGAATTACACAACGGTCCGACGAATTCAACGTCACCATCACTAAAGCTTCCGACAACTCTTTAATCTAAAAACATTTTCCCAGAAAGTTTGAGTTAGAATAGTGTATAAGAGCATAATTAGGCTGTAAAAGCTGAGTTTACCTGTTCGGTGTGATGACGTTTAATCTCCTCGACAGCCTCTGTAGTCCCATTTAGCCACTTGTTAGCAACAGCCTTTTTCAAGACACGTAACAGATTAAAAAAATCACGAGTGGGGTAATATTGATGTATGTTATGTCGTAGAATAAAACTTGAAAGTGTCTTGAGCATGTGTTCACCACAGACCTTATTTTAGCCTTTTAACCAAAGCCCCGTTCAAAAAACCCATTGACTTCCTTTGGCCTACAAAGTGATCTCATACTGAGAGACTACATTCATTATATATTTGTTGTGTTCCCATGTGCTCAAATAGCAAAAGAAAAACTCCACAATAGTTTTCAGAACCTTCGAAAAGAGTAAAAAATAAATAAAGAGAGAGAGAGAGAGAGAGAGAGAGAGAGAGAGATTGATAACGGCAGTCAGGAGAGAGAAAGATGTCAGCTTTACCTTCTCTCCTACAGCCACTGTATTAGAAACACATTCAGAGCAATGTTAACTATTTTTTTGTAATTTGATGCAAAGGTAATATGATACAAAGTAGTTATAAACAAACGTACATTTAAAAAAATTAATGAAAATATATAACACTTTGCAGGATTTATGATGCTGATGACCATTAAAACGCGTCATCACAGCTCAAATGAAACGCTCACACTCGTTCACATTGCACACGAGTCTATTTTTGCCGTGGTAAACAATGAATTCGGTAGAAAAAAAAACAACTAAAATGCAGTATAAGCAATTGTAACAGAGTGTAAAATGTTAAATAACTCCATAAATGGGACAGCGCCATCTGTCTGATGCGTGATGGTATTTAGTGTACGGAATAGTGCACTTCATCGATGGCGAAGAGGCCTACAGAGTAAGAGAGATTCTCGACTCAAGGCACCGAGGCAGGGAGTTGCAGTACTTGATCGACTGGGAGGGGTACGGTCCGGAAGAGAGATCCTGGGTGAGATCACAGGACATACTGGATCCTGCACTTACCACTGAGTTTCATCAGAACCACCCTGAGAGACCTGCCCCTCGAGCCCGTGGAAGACCTCGGCGCCGCGCTAGTCCTCACTTCAGGAGCAGCTCGCGGGGGGGCTGTGTCATAGATCACACCTATGTGGCTCTCTCCGATCGCCATAGGACACCGTCACCAGAGTATTGAACTTAAAGGAGCATTTCACCCCTGGGAACCTTGATCTTCATTGAAAGTGGGTCATATATGTATTCGAAATCTGTCAAAATTTTCAAATTTGGTGCCTTTTTGACCGAGTTATGACAGAAAGTAACTTTATAGCGCATTAGTTTGGTAAACCACATTTCCCACAATGCAACGCGTTTGAACAGCTCCAGAAGCCACTCCCACTAATCCAGAACTTTCACGGGTATAAGGTTGGAAAAACACGGGTTACAGGTTGCCTGGAACGATGTACTCCCAGTTACGAGTTGGAAAAACACGGGTTACAGGTTGCCTGGAACGCGGCATTACTGCACAAACAGTTCACTGTTGACGTTACGTTTTAAACGGGAATCATAACGTGACAATGCTTTAAGATCTTGTTTATATTTGACGAGATTAATCATATATACATGTAAAACACTTACTTTACAGTCAGGCGTCCATTTCTCCCTGCTGGCTTCGGCTGTCGTTTCCAGTTAATTTTCGGGATGCGGAAATATGTATCTAGGACGCCTCTGTCCATATGCGGTGCGAAACTCGGATGGTTCACAACACAACACTCAATGTCCGTGTCTGCCTCTGACATTTCTTCTAGAAGGAATTGGCATTTTAGAGATTCTTTGCAGCAGACAGACTCTAGCTCGGTGTCCATAGGCGCACAGTTACAGCACGAGCACCACCAATTCGCTACAGCGCGAGCAAGCCCGGGCTTCTCGTCTGCGCCGGGCTGGTCTCCTGCGGCTCCGCAGCCGACGCCGCCGCCTCTTGTCAGCTGCTCTTCACTATATTGTGGCTCGTATAAATAGCCACGAACATCAGTTTCGAGCAAAAGATTTTCAAAATCCTTGTCTTCCATATCGTGTGTCGTAAATTCAGGCATTATGGTGAATCTAACTCCTTGAGCGCTTGTTAGCTTAGCTTGCTGTCTTCCAAGCAAGATGGCGGATTAATAGTTTAGTTTCTTCAGGTTTAGTCCCACCCACTGATCTGTAATAGGCCGGTGGGATGAGTGGGTCCCACGCCCTTGAATAATAATGAGCTAAAGGCTGTAGTTTTCTTAATATGCAATGAAATTTATCTTCCGTCCTATCGTGACGCAAAATGACGATATTTACGTCACGATAGGACGGAAGTAAAACACTTAAATCCTTTTTTCTCCCATCTCAGAAAAAAAACAAGCAAAATTCCACCATCATTATAATATATGACTGGGTTTCTAACAATACAAACCTTAATGCAAATGGGTGAAGTGACCCTTTAATTTCACATCAGCCCCGTACCTAGGTGTATCACCGGCACAGGTGTACCCACTTTCCCCCTCCATATAAACCATCTCCTAACTTCTACACCAGGGGTCACCAACCCTGCTCCTGGAGAGCTACTGTCCTGCAGATTTTAGCTCCAACCCCAATCAAACACACCTGGACCAGCTAATCAAGCTGTTCAGGGTTACTTGATAATTACATGCATGTGTGTTGGAACAGAGTTGGAACTGAAGTCTGCAGGACAGTACACAGCAAAATCCCCAGTGTTAAATTAACACTGCTCAGTGTTTATATGAGTTCACACTCTCAGAGTGTTATAGTAACACTGAAGCAGTGTTAAAGTTAATGAGATAATTAAGTGCTTAATTGAGTGATGATTGAGCATTATTGAAGACACTTGATGTTTACAAGCAGAATCACTGAAGGAAAAAATTGGTAATTGGTATGTTACCATTATGGCGATCAGTGTTTGCTTTAGTTGGGCTCTTGACCCTTAAGTCATTACGTTTAGATTTTGTTTGACTGCTGCACATGAGTTATAACAGTCAGATAGAGAAAATATGATATGATGGTGCTGGTTGTGTTTTAACATAATCATTATTTCACAATCATTTGACCTGAATCACTGAACTCATATAGAGCCCAATTTCTGAGCAAGATTTACTTTATTCATTATATGAGCTCTGTCTTTGTACAGCGTACTATTTTTAACTTTTACTACATAATCCAAATAAGTTGTTCACATATAAAAAAATACTTTTTTTTGACACAGACAACAAGAATCAGCCTGTGAATCTCAACAATGGTGGCAATTATAAAGCATGTTTCAGTGCATTCTGGGAGCCACCAATCAAAACTCATTCATGGCTCCCATCATGCATTGCTGCATGAATAAATAATTAGCTTATGTTCAGAGGTAATATCTGTTTGTCACCATTGCTGAGATTCATACGCTAATTCTTGATATCTGTGTGTGCCTACTGCCTACCTGAAATATTTTTTAAGAAGGTTTTTTTGTAATTGATTTGATCATTTGGATTTCATTGAACAACCTATAAATGGTACGCTCAACAACGACAGTGCTGCTATAATCAATAAGGTAAACTTAACTCAGAAATTATGCTTTCAATGAGTTCAGTGATTCAGGTCAAATAATGATTATGTTAAAACACAACCAACACCATCAGAACACCTTTTTTTTTTTTTGTTCATCTGGCTGTCATAACTGAATTACAGCAGCCAAACTAAATCTAAAGTTAATAATGTAAGGGTCAAGAGCCCAACTAAACTAAACACCATTTACATTAATTTTCTCCTTCAGTGATTCTGCTTGTTAACATCAAGTGTCTTCAATAATGCTCAATCATCACTCAATTAAGCACTTAATTATCTCATTAACTTCAACACTGGTTCAGTGTTACTATAACACTCTGAGAGTGTGAACTCATATAAACACTGAGCAGTGTTAATTTAACACTGGGGATTTTGCTGTGTAGCTCTCCAGGAGCAGGGTTGGTGATCCCTGTTCTACACAGTGCGAAGTCTTGTTTTGCCCTGTCTAACATTTCCGAGCGTTATTCTACATTGACTGCATCCCTGTTCTCTGATCGTTGCCTGTTTGCTGTTTCTCGTTGACTCGTCTGCTGCCTGCCCCGACCCTTGCCTGGTATTGTTTATGTATGGGGGAAGAATTGTTGCATTATTCCAAATAAATAGATTATGATCCACAAATAAATGTAAAGAGATTCACAAAAATATATCAAATTCACAAATAAATAGGTTAAGATCCACAAATAAATGTAAAGAGTTTTACAAAAAAATATAAAACTCACAAATAAATAAAATTAGCTTTACAAATAAAAAATATATATTTACAAATGTGTTTTATGCCACAAACACAACTCGGCCTGGTATTTATTTGTGAACCGCTTTTTGTGCATTTGTAAACCCCCTCACATATTTGTGAATCGGTTCCTGTGCATTTATAAATCCCCTCACACATTTGTGGATTTTGAAACACTTCTAGCGTGTCCACAAATCCACAAATAAGTGGACTCCACCCACCCTTTACCTAAGCCAATCAGATAACGGCCACATTGAGCTGACCAATCGTAGCACGTTCTCGCTACAACCAATCACGTTAGGCTTTACACTCGGGGCGAGAACTGGATCTGATTAATTTTGCAGATTTTTGCACCCCTGAAAGCATCTGTAATGGGAGCTTCATTCAAATTAGCTGTTTGTGTCATTAAAACACCCCGTTTCCAAAAGATTGTTGGATTCTTTATATTTATTATTCTTTATTATTAACTCTGGATTACACACAAATGATCATCACAGATCCAGAGCATCTTAACACCCTCTCTACCGGAGTCAAGCGGCACGTCAAAAGCAAATAGCAGATTATCTTCCCTGCCGTAGCAGTTTCAAAGCATGTAAAACTAACATGTTTGCAATGTTAACACATTTTGCCCATGACGTCTGTTTTCTTACCTGAAGATATGACGTATAATCTTCTTTATTGACTATGCTGGCTACATGAAAATTCATAATTCGTGATAGTGTCTACTGGACGCGGCGCAGCGCGACACGATGATTCATTGATAGTAAACGGATGCCCGTTCTTCTTCTGAAGTAGCGGCTACTACACGCAGCTACACGGAGGACACATCATTTGCACATTTGCTCCTTTGTCCAAAGTAGAAAGCCTCACACGGGGTAGACACGATGTAATAAATTACAAAACGGATGATTTTGTCTTCTAAAGCACAATCGTTGTGACAAATAGCTAGCTATAGGACATACATATTATGTAGAATACAAAATATCAGCCCAAATGACCATCATTGAAGATGTAACAGCGTGTGGCTACTGGGGTTTTGAGTGGATAATGCAATGCTGAAAAATTTTTGCATTTATATTGGATGCTGTAAGTAACTTTTACAATACAATATTATTAAGTCTGATTCATATGAAATATTATTTGTGTGATCAAGCGTTTTAACGGATAAATTCAAATCGCTTGTCTGCTGGGCATTTCACTTTTAAATGCATGTTATATATTTAATCATTAGATCCACGGACCTGCTATTTAAAACTTGAATGAAGTGGGAAAAGTTACACAAACTCGTGTATTTATCACGAGGTTGAATCCAGTTATTCATTAGTCAGCAACGTATTGATGCTTTTCTGTTTTATCATGAATAACGTGACGCTTCCATAACGCTTTGTTCCCATAACGTAAGCGCTGTTTCTCTGCCATTTTCAAAGGCTCATAAAAATGTGTCTTGGCTTGATACACAGTCTAATGTTCTAACTCTAACGAAATCCAAATTTTAAACATATTTTACTGAAGCAATATTATAGCCTTATAGCCTTACACTTCCATTTGAGCCAACAGAGTGCCGAAGTTAAGACGTCACTTGGTAGGCCAAAACGCGGAAGTGAGTTAGCATTTTAGCACTTCCGGTTCCCTCGTCCTAAAGTCTATGGGTTTTTTTAATGGGTTTTTGCTAAATCGCCTGAAATAAGGTCTGTGGTTAACAAAGCCTCTAATTATTTTCACGTTTTGATCTATGACATAAAACACACCAGTTATAACCTGCTTGTGGTTTTTTAAACTTTATTGTGTCTGCTTGTGGTTTTTAAAATTTTATATAGGCTTCAAAATGTATACATTTTGGATTAACTTGTAAATATTATCTTGATAGACAAGACGTGTAAGGGTCACAACTCTTTGTTGAACACAGATCTTATTTTTTGCGATTTTCCAAAAGTCTATGGGGAAAATGCATAGCTTTTCGATCAAGGGAACCCATGCGTCGCTAACTTCCGAGTTGTCCTACAAAGTGACGTCATAACTTCGGCACTCTATGCAGATGAACGAGCAAAGTTATTTCAGGGCAAGACCACTCTGATTGTAAAGCCTAACGTGATTGGTTGTAGTGAGAACGTGCTACGATTGGTCAGCTCAATGTGGCCGTTATCTGATTGGCTTAGGTAAAGGGTGGGTGGAGTCCACTTATTTGTGGATTTGTCTGCACGTCGACGCTAGAAGTGTTTCAAAATCCACAAATGTGTGAGGGGATTTACAAATGCACAGGAACCGATTCACAAATGCGTGAGAGGGTTTACAAATGCACAAAAAACGGTTCACAAATAAATGCCAGGCAGAGTTGTGTTTGTGGTATAAACAACATTTGTAAATATATTTTTTATTTGCAAATCTCATTCTATTTATTTGTGAGTTTTATAATTCTTTGTGAAACTCTTTACATTTATTTGTGGATCTTAATCTATTTATTTGTGAATTTGATATATTTTTGTGAATCTCTTTACATTTATTTGTGGATCATAATCTATTTATTTGGAATAATGCAACAATTCTACCCCCATATTTATGATTCTGGATTTCCTCTGACATTCCTGTTGCTGTTCTCTGTATTTCTGACTCTTCTCCAATAAAATACTGCAAATGGATCCGAACGTCTCTGACTCTGCATCACACCAACAGGACACCAAAACTAAACTTCTATTAAAAAGTAATAAAATTACTAGCAAATTACATAGATAATCAAATTATTTTTATGCTAAATAATTGTAATTAATAAAAAAATTACTTATTTCTTAAAGTAATGAGTACACTCTAAAAAAAGATGTGTTAAAAAACAACACACAGGATGTGTTGATGGTATTTTGACACATGTTGTGGACACTCTAAAAAAAGATGTGTTAAAAACAACACATAGGATGTGTTGATGGTATTTTGACACATGTTGTGTATATTTTTAACACACAATGGGTCTCATTCATGAAACATTCGTAAATATACGAGTAAATATGCGAGTAATTTGCGCGTAAAGAGACCTTCCCGAAAACTCTTCTCCTGATTCACAAATACTTCGTAAACGTCAGATGTGTGTGTGTGTTAATGAATTCCAATCAGTCGTAAATGGATGCGCGTGCACGTTCATTCTCAATTACCATAAATCCCGCCCATTAAATCCGACTGACAACTATAATGGGCATTATATTATGACATGAATGCGAATGAAAAAGAAAAATTTCTCAGATGCAGAAATTTAAGTTTTATTATCAGAAGTTCATTCAAAACGCCACATTTTATTTTCAAGTGTACATAGTGGCGTATCGGGTCCTAAAAAAAAAGGAAGCTTGGCAGCATATTACAGATGCAGTCAATGGAGTTTCATCTGTTAATTGAACATTCCCAGAAGTGAGAAGAAAATGGTTCGACATTAAGCTTGAGAGCAAAAAACGAATTAGTTCACTTCGGAAAAATCGTATTAAAACTGGAGAAGGACCACCATCGCAGATGCTATTACTGGCTCTCATAATAAGAAAAAACGTATGTAATTACTGTATATAATATTTTTTAAAAATGCTGTGTAAATATGTACCCGATTAAGGTGAATTAAAATGCAGCCTTATTAATGAGCAAAACGTTCGGGTTTTAAGCGCACTATTTACGCGTGGCTGGGAGCAGGTGTAGATTTCTTGCGTACCAACTAACATTTGGAAAATACGAACATTTTAATGAATCCGAAAATTTACGCCAGAACCACTTTACACACGATTTACACAAAAATTCGTTCTGCTCGTGTTTCATGAATGAGACCCAATGTGTGTTAAAATGTAACTCTGGATAGAATAGCACTGGGAGGAGGGAAGTTCGTGTTTATGAAAAAATTATAGGTATATTTTATATGGTATCCCATAAAATGCTCTAAAATAAATAAAGCAATACATTCAAATAAATAAATTAAATCTTCATTCATGAAAACTTAAAGATTAATGGGTGTTTTTTTTTTTTGCAGCCAATCACATCATGCCTCTTTTTCAATGTCTTTTTCAAATGCTGCTCTCACTTGTTGTTAATAACCAGATTAACTTTATTCCTGTCAGACTCTACAGAAGCTCTTATTGAGAATTAACAGGTTTTGGTGTTGACGATTCATTGAATGTTTCATTTAAAGTCACCAGAATCGTGATTAGTGTCAGTTTTATTTGGGCTCTTGACCCTTGACTCTTTAATTTTAGTTTTCTCTGATTGCTATAAATGTGTGTTTATTTTAACACATATGAAATAGCAGAAATAGTCATGGGAACAATATGCCCAGATGATAATATTATCATCATGGACACGTAAGATTATTAAGCTTAGCAAGAGTTTAATATTTGAAAGATGAATATAATGTATAAAAGATGATTTTTAAAAAGATAAGAATATTGCAATTAACTTTAAATTATTTTTTTAAATCACAGTTCATAAAGAGCCTTACAGTCTAAGGTATCAAACAGACTTGAAGAATTAGCGTATGAATCTCAACAATGGTGACAAATGAAAAGCTTCATGCTGCAATGCATTCTGGGTTCCACCATAATACAAATCTCATCCATGACTCCCAGCATGCATTGCGGCATGAAGCTTTTCTTTTGTCACCATTGTTGAGATTCATACGCTGATTCTTGAGGTCTGTGTTTGACTACTTTCTGTTGCAGATTAAAATTATCAGAAAACTTTTTTATTCTTATTCTGCACTGCTGGATAGCATGGTGTAGTGTCACAAGATTGTTATAACTAACAGCACATAAATAAATTTAATGCGCACCATCCATATATTTGATCAGAACAGAATTGCTGATTATGACATAATCAAGTATCATCTGATCATATTTTCTCTCACCATAACAAATTGTATTATATTAAAATACAGTTAAAGCAGTCAGAGAAAAACTAAAAGAAGAATAAAGGGTCAAGAGCTCAAATAAAGGAGCCATTAATCACGATTCTGGTGACTTCAAATAAAACATTCAATGTAACATCAACATCTAAAACTCAATTTTAACTTATTCTCAATAAGAGCTTGTCTATGTAGATTCATGATGTCTAAACCATGCAAATGTTCAAACAAACTCTTTATTAAACGTCACTGGACTACATAAACACAAGTTAACAATACGTTTCAGTGTTCATCCAAACACTCAGTTGTAAAAACACAGGAAGTAACTCTGGCAAATACACACTGACTACAGTCACATGTGACACATATCTGACACACGTTGTGTAACTATAACACATTAGTGTGTAAAAGGTTTCAACACACTTCTGTGTAAGAGGAATAACACATTAGTTGTGTTAAACACATTAGTTGTGTCACAAACACTTTGTAGTGTTTGTTGAATGCGCATGCGCATGCGGTGTTTGTTTGTGTTTGGAGCTCCGTCAAATTGATTCATTAATCCTTGATTTTCTTCTTTACCACTCATTTATTAACAAGTACTTTCTATTTTTATATCGTGTGAACTTATCCTCGATACTATTCCCTATAAAAAACAATCGGATTGCTTTGATATCGCTACTTAGATCCAACTTTGCGAATCCCGGCTACTAGCCTTTTAGCCCGCTAGCATTTCACGCGTGGCCTCGCACCTATCGACCGTCTGATTTTACACCCGTTTCACTGAAAGGATACAGGTTATATCCAGCATTCCAGTAGTGATATTGGTAGTATCACTACTAATTTACTGTTCATCTGTTACAATGGTGAACATATCGGATGTGTGTCTAACGTTACCTCTGAGTGCAGGTGAGGACACATTCGAGCTGATTTCGGTACGATTGGAGCTGGAATCGGTGGAGAAGCAGATCCGTGGTCTGCTGGGGAAGCAAGCCGAGCTGCGGGATCGGCGATCAGCGCTTGAATCGTCACGCGTCGATGCTCACAAGTCAGTGGTCAGTAACTTTTTGACTCCGACTTCGTCTACTCCGTGCGTTCATCTGCCCAGGAGGACGCGATCATCTCTGGCTTCATTCACTCCGGCACCGACACAAAGCCATGGACCCTGGGTGATCCCTCAGCGGAAGACACGAGCCAGGACCAGAGCAAGAACCTCTCCGCCACTCCCAGTCTTCGAGATCTCCACCCGGAACCACTTCTCCCCTCTTCGCGAGTCGGAACGTGACGACGCCGTGATCATCGGCACTTCCATGGTCCGTCATGTCTGCGCTACCTCAGGTAAGGGTAAGGTGCGCACTCACTGCTTTCCTGGTGCTCGTGTGCTTGATGTCGCCGCGCAGGTTCCCGAGATCCTGAACGGTGACGAGCGCGTCGGAGCTGTGGTGCTGCACGCGGGAACGAACGACATCCGGCTGCGGCAGACGGAGGTTCTGAAGAAGGACTACAGGAGCCTGATCGAGATGGTACGCAGCACAGCGCCTGAGGCAACGATCATCGTGTCTGGACCGCTTCCCACGTACCGACTAGGACAAGAAAGGTTCAGTAGACTATTTGCTCTAAATGAATGGTTAATGTCATGGTGTAATGAACAGAAACTGCTCTTTGTAAATAATTGGAATCTGTTCTGGGAGCGACCTACACAGCAAAATCCACAGTGTTAAATTAACACTCTGAGTGTGGACTCATATAAACACTGAAGCAGTGTTAAAGTAACACTGAAGCAGTGTTAAAGTTAATGAGATAATTAAGTGAATTATTGAGTGATAATTGAGCATTATTAAAGACACCTGATGTTAACAAGCAGAATTACTGAAGGAGAAAATCGTAATTTTAAGTCACCATTATGGAGATCAGTGTTTGCTTTAGTTGGGCTCTTGACCCTTTTATTATTAACTTTAGATTTTGTTTGGCTGCTGTATGTGAATTATAACAGCCAGATGAACAAATAGAAAAGGTGATCTGATGGTGTTGGTTGTGTTTAAACATGATCATTATTTAACAATCATATGACCTGAACTCATAGAGAGCCCAAATTAGGTTTACTTTATCAATTATAGCAGCACTATTCTTGTACAGCATAGTGTTTTAAACTTTTACAAAGTAATCAAAATAAATTTTTATACACGTCTCAAATACAAAATATTTTTTTTTTTAATCGATTCAGTTTCTTTAGACACAAAGACATCAAGAATCAGCCTGTGAATCTCAACAATGGTGACATTTATAAAGCATTTTGCAGTGTATTCTGGATGCCACCAATCAAAGCTCATTCATGGCTGCCATCATGCATTGCTGCATGAATAAATAATGAGCTCCAAAAATATGTCACCATTGCTGAGATTCATACACTAATTCTTGATGTCTGTGTGTGCCAACATAATTTTTTTTAAATTTTTATTTTTTTGATCATTTGGTTTAATTGAAAAGGCCAAAACGCTTTTAGATGTAAGAAAGAAATCCCTATTATCTCTAGCCTTGGCGACCGTATGTAGACCTCCAGGGCCCTATGCTGATTTCCTAAAAGAGTTTGCAGACTTTCTCTCAGATCTGTTGGTCAATGCTGATAAAGCAATAATTGTTGGAGATTTTAACATACACGTAGATAACACAAATGATGCGTTAGGGACTGCGTTTACAGATTTATTAAACTCCTTTGGGGTCAAGCAAAACGTCAGTGGTCCCACTCATCGTCTAAATCATACACTAGATTTAATTATATCATATGGAACCAATCCAACCGATATAGATATTATACCGCAAAGTGACGATCTCACTGATCATTTTATGGTAACGTGCATATTACGTACTGCTGAAATTTGCCATGTTGCGCCACGTTATCGACCAGGCAGAACAATCATTCCAAACACTATAGATAGATTCTCAAATAGCTTACCTGATCTATCTCAGCTGCTCAGTGAACCCCAACAAACAGATGAACTAGAGGAAATGACTAGCAGTTTGAGCACCATTTTCTCTAGTACATTAGATATTGTTGCACCAATTAGATTAAAAAAGGTTAGAGAGAAAACTAAAGCACCATGGTACAATAGTACTACACATGTTAATAAGAGAGAAACTCGTAACTTAGAGCGTAAATGGAAACAAACTAATTTAGAGGTCTTTAGAATCGCGTGGAAAGACAGTATGTCACATTATAAAAAGGCTCTAAAAGCAGCCAGGGCTGAGCATCTCCGCAAACTGATAGAAAATAACCAATATAATCCAAGGTTTTTATTTAACACCGTGGCTAGACTAACAAATAAACAGACATCACCAGAGCAAAATATTCCGTTACAGTATAGTTGTAATGATTTTATGAATTACTTCAATGAGAAAATAGAAAGCATCCGAAATACAATTGTAAATGTACAATCCTCTATGGTGTCTTATGATTCAGCCTCAATTATCGCCCCTCAAGAACAACTACACCGCTTTACAACTATAGGACAGGAAGAGCTAAATAAACTTATCATTGCATCTAAACCAACAACATGTTTATTAGATCCAATACCCACTAAACTACTGAAAGAAGTGTTACCTGTAGTGGAAGAGCCTCTTCTCAATATTATTAACTCGTCTTTATCTTTAGGTCATGTTCCAAAAATATTCAAGCTGGCAGTAATAAAACCTATTATTAAGAAACCGCAATTAGATCAAAATAACTTAGCAAATTACAGACCCATTTCAAATCTTCCATTTATGTCTAAAATACTAGAAAAAATTGTGTCCGCTCTATTGTGCTCTTTCCTGCAAGAAAATGAGATATATGAAAAATTTCAGTCAGGATTTAGACCGCATCATAGCACAGAAACTGCGCTAGTTAAAATTACAAATGATTTACTTTTAGCTTCTGACCAAGGCTGTATCTCAATACTAGTTCTACTCGATCTTAGCGCTGCGTTCGACACTATAGATCATAAAATACTCTTGGATCGACTACAAAACTACACTGGTGTTCAGGGACAGGCATTAAGCTGGTTTAGATCGTACTTATCGGACCGTTACCATTTTGTCTGTCTAAATGGGGAAAAATCGAAGATAACGTCAGTAGACTATGGAGTGCCGCAGGGATCGGTGTTAGGCCCTCTGCTATTCTCAATATATATGCTGCCACTTGGTAATATTATAAAAAAACATGGAATTAATTTCCACTGCTATGCTGATGACACTCAATTATATATTTCATCACGACCAGATGAAAACACTAACTTATCTAAATTGACAGAGTGTCTTAAAGATATAAAATGCTGGATGACGTGTAATTTCCTGCTGTTAAATCCAGATAAAACGGAGGTACTACTTATTGGTCCAAAAAACTACAGTAGTAATACCATTTACCTTGTGTCAAGATGATTTATGACCCTATGATTGACAGGTGGGCGGGGCTAACCTTTGACCTTCCGGGGGTGCTCCGGAGGTCCTTTGATGTAGGGATTAACCTTTGACCTATCGATCGATCAAGTTGACAGGTGGGCGGGGTAACCTTTGACTTTCCGTGGTCCTCCGGAGGTCCTTTGATGTAGGGATTAACCTTTGACCTATCGATCGATCAAGTTGACAGTTGTCTTTGCCCTATTGACCTTTGTATTATACGTCAAGTTGCCAGTTGTTAGGGTTGATCTGGGTTTGACAGTTGTCTTTGATCCGGATTATGATGGATGATTTTGCCATTTAGTTTTACCCCTATTGACCCCCGGGGAAAATAACTTTTTGCTTTGGGAAATTCCCTCCATGCCAGCTGTGTCGGGGTTAGTGAGAAAATAATTTTTCTAATGTTGCATATAGATTAGAATAAAACATAGGGGTGTCCAAAAATAAAATCATCTTACCGTTTCAGAGTTGAGGATCTTTTGAAAAAGTTGAAAAGAGTTCCTCTTTTGAAAAGAGTGCCTTTTGCATCTGACAGTCCCCGCACTGTGTGTGTGTGTGTGTGTGTGTGTGTGTGTGTGTGTGTGTGTGTGTGTGTGTGTGTGTGTGTGTGTGTGTGTGTGTGTGATTCCTCCGAGTGATTCTCTCTCAAACACCAGCGCATGACAGGCATGGTCTCCGCGCTAAGTGTGTGCGTCTGTCTGTGAGTTTGTGCGTGACCCCAATTCCTGCATCCCCCTGCTGGGGAGTGAAAGTGAGAAAATATCTCACACTAACTAAAGTTGAACAACATTCATTCCTTTAAAATAAATATCTTAAAATAAAATAAAAATCAAAAATAAAATCATCTTACCTTTTCACTATGGTGAAGAATTGGATTAAAGTTGACAGTCTCCGAGTGATTCTCTCACCGGCCTTTTGCATTTTGACAGTCTTTGAGCTAAATGTGTGTGTGTGTGTGTGTGTGTGTGACATCCGATATCCTGGCATTCCTGAGCACGCTATATAAATTGGGATAGTGAGAAAAAGAGATTTTTTCCAATAATGGCACATATCTTACACTAACGTTGAAACACATTCTGTTCTTTAAAAGTATATATGAAACGGTTATAACATTTACAAATATAATATTTTTACCCTAAGTAGAGTTGAAATACATACTGATCTTTAAAAGTATATAAATTAAATGTTTATAAATTTACATTTAGTCATTCACAAATATTTTTCATACTAACTAAAGTTGAAACACATTCTGTTCTTTAAAAAGTATATAAATGATTATAACAAATCTTTTAAAAACTAAAAATAAATAAATACATTTTCACCTGGGTTGAAGAAGAAAGCTATACAGTTATGAACGGATGATCAGAAATAAAATCATCACTTATTTTTTCACTGTGGTGAAAAAATAAAAATCAGCTTACCATTTCAGAGTACTGAAGAAATGGATTAAAGTTGACAGTCTCTGAGCTAAATGTGTGTGTGTGTGTGTGTGCTTCCGACACCGGGAGATGTATCCATGGACAGTCTTTATCACCTGTTGTTTTTCACGATTCATACTAATTTATGGTCGCGAGCATATCCTGAAAAACAACAACTGTGTAGCAAGCCTCAAAGGAGCCGGTACCGCTGTAGGTCGCAGGCTGGGTAAATAAGAGCGCCAGTTCACCCTACCGATACGCTTTCCAATTAAAAAACATCGTATCTCAAGAGAGGAGTGCCTCTTTTGTGACAGTTTTGAGCTTCTATCCGTGAAATACGATCTCTGAGAACGACCTCTCTGTGAACTCTCCTGTACCATTCATAGAACACGCACGCCATCTAGCGGACACACATAGTTATAGCTTTTCCCATACATTTTCATTGCATCTCAGAATGTATATAAAGAGGTGACGACTCGAACCCCTGGCAAACCATATCTTGTCCAAACTTCAAGACTGTGCAGCTCAACTCATCAACATGCAAAACAGTAAGTATTTTCTCTTTATAATTCTTTTATGCTATGGTGTTTTTCACATATGGTGTAAAACAATAGATATGATTTTTTAAATGTGTAACATTGTATTCATTTATCATAAATTATGATTTTAAAAATATTTGGCTACAGATATTAAGTATCATAAACTATGATTTTTAAAAATATCAGTCTGCATATGTGCATTAGACTATGGTGTTTTACATGCTGTGTTTTTTTAAAATCACATCAGTCTGTATTTCCATACTCATGTGCTACGGTGTTTTAAATATTGCTTTCACAAAGGGGTTTTCACATAGGGTGTAAAACAATAGATATGATTTTTAAATATGTAACATTGTATTCATTTATCATAAAAGTTTGATTTTTTAAATATGTAACATTGTATTAATTTATCATAAAAGTTTGAATTTTAAAAATATGGACCATTGGTGGTTTTAAAACACATCAGTCTGCAATGCATATCCATGCCTATGTGCATTAATGTGGATTTTCATTGAATGTACTGCAAAAACCTAGTGCAAAACTGCTTATGTGAAACTGTGTATGTGAGAGAAAAAAAAAAGGCTTTTATTATGAAAATCATGGATCAGCCGTCGGCTTACCGCCGTATACTTCACTCTTCTACGAATGCTTTTATGTGTGTTATAATGCAGCGCTATCTCAACATCTTTTAATGTGAAAAGACGGTGATATATATATATATATATAACGCTATATATATATATAGCGTTATAATTTAGTAAACCGATCTTTCGGATAGCTAACCATGTGGTATGGTGTTAGAACATGTGCTGGTTAGCATCTCGTGCTATGCTGCTAACGGGTCTCATACATTGTTATGGGGGGCTATATCATTTTGCTTTTGTCTGTATATGTTTCAGAAAAACATTGCTGATGCTTCTGACGCTATACTGGTAGATATTTTACCATAGAATCATCGTTTTTAAACACTTTCTGAAACGTCGCATTCAGGTATGGAATGGATATGCTTGCCCCTAATGCCCTGAGCACAAACAACATCCAGTTCGCAGACAAATAGCGCCCCCCAGTCCTCCGGAGTACAAACAACATCCAGTTCGCAGACAAATAGCGCCCCCCAGTCCTCCGGAGTACAAACAACATCCAGTTCACAGGCAAATAGCGCCCCCCAGTCCTCCGGAGTACAAACAACATCCAGTTCACAGGCAAATAGTGCGCCCTAGTGCCCTGAAATGATATACCATGCACTCCTTACTAATCCTATGGTTGGAGATGATTTTGTTTAGAGCAAATTGTTTTAATTTACCTATTTAAATGCTGATGTGATGTATTTAAATTTTCCAAGTTTTATGATTCATAAATGTTATCATTTTAAAAAATATGTGTGTGTGTGTGTGTGTGTGTGTGTGTGTGTGTGTGTGTGTGTGTGTGTGTGTGCGTCATCAACCATATAAAACGGACCACCATGCGGCTTCAAATCATAATATGTTTTTCCCCCTCAGATTCAAACGTCGAGCTGAACGCATTTGATGCCATATGTGAGAACTTATTTTCTATTCTTTATAAATAAAATGTACCTATTTTTATGCATCTTTATTTATTAATTTTATTTTTATTTATTTTAAGTTTTACTTATTTTTAATTCACAGTGCCTACTCATGGGTTTGATACAGACAGCGCTGCCGATGGTAAGAAAAAGATCCACCTTCAACGTAATGTTTTATGTTTACGGAAATCTAACGTTATATTTATTTTTATAGATTTCATCCAATTCGTCACACAGCCTGGATTCCCGGTGGTCGACCTTACTCAAGACGAGGATGAACAACGCACCGTCGTCGTAACAGATAGACGAGACGTAATCGGGGATCAAAATAGTTCCTACCCCCACAGCTTTAGACCAACCAAAGGAAAAGACTAGAAAAACGAATTATTCTGTACCCCAAAACAGTCCTGAGCTGTTTTATGGTGAGGCTATCTACATGTATTAACATTTAAACTCAAATTTGTCATACCATTATGATTGATTGTTATATTTCCACACAACAGGTTCGGATAGAAGCCATGATGATGATGATGATGGCGACGTGACTGGCTGGGGTGTGACTCAACTCCACGCTTGAGATCAGAGCTCTTGGACGAGCGAGCGTGGCGAAGCGTCGACCTCGAACGCCGGTCAGACGCCATTTCATTTTCACCAATCGTCGGAAGAGGAAGAGATCGATGTTGAAGAAGTAGCGCTGAGCCCTCAACCGCTCGATGAACCATCCAACAATACCTCTCTGATTCGCGAGCTCATTAATTCAGTAGATGCATATCGCAGTGAGTTTCGCGAGGCGTATGCGGATATAAACAGGAAATTTGATGCGATTTTTGAAAGGGTGGACGAAAACCGTAGCAGAATAGATGCCTTGCGTAGCGAGCTAAGGTCCTCTAACATCGAGATACATAGCAGATTCGTTTTTTTCAGAATGTGAGCGATGAAATATTTCACCGCATCCGTATTATCCAATTAATCATGGATGAGTATTCTGATAGAAACGAGCATATGTCAACGCAATACCAAAGTGAAACGCTGCTTAGGCTTTGTCTTATCCACAACGTCATAGATGAGATGTCTGAGTACATTTAATAGTTTATTCACGATCCATTTTGTATTCCTTTAGATCAGGGGTGTCCAAACTCGGTCCTGGAGGGCCACTGTCCTGCAGAGTTTAGCTCCAACCCCAATTAAACACACCTGAAACAGCTAATCAAGGTCTTGATTAGCTGTTGAAGGTCATTAGGCATGCTAAAAACTTACAAGCAGGTGTGTTGAGGCAAGTTGGAACTAAACTCTGCAGGACAGTGGCCCTCCAGGACCGAGTTTGGACACCCCTGCTTTAGATCATGTATTGATTTTATACTCTTTTATACTCTTTTTGATTTTATATACTCTTATTATTATATTTCATGTATACGCTATGCTATTTTATGTATGCTCTATGATTTTGTAATATCTCATGTTTTATACTCTGCGATTGTTTTATACTCTGTGATGTTAGTCTGAATTTCAAAAATGGATGGATCAAAATACTTCTTTACAGACGCTCGTCAATCAGACCAATCTGACACAGAACTGTCTCCGGATGAGCTTGAAACGATAAGTATGCTTCCAGATTCTTTAGAACAGTATCTTAATGTAGAATCGTCACAACCACCTGCTGATTTGGATCTTTTTGAATTAGCCGTAAATCCAAATATGAATCTCTATGACCCACCCGTACAACACGGTGCAGGGTTAAATACCCCGCCCACTACCACCGAACCACCCCCAGATCCTGATGGCGATAGTGTAGAACATCCTACTGACAATGATAATACTTTGCGCGAAGGTGATCCGCCTACACATGATCGATTAAGTCCCCTCGACATTGACGCGTTGATTCGCCAGGGTGGGTTCGTTAACGGATATCACATTTTACCACGACCTCATTTCAATAGCGTATCGTTGAGAAGGACCACGAATCTGAGAGTAATCAACTCTACAGATCTGGCCGATTATCATCGTCACTTACACGACACGCTGAGCGGGGTTGTTACTTTCGCTAGAGATTTTGGCGGGGGCGCACCCGTGATCAATTTGACTGTGTCAGCCTCCAGTCTACAAATACCCATCAGCGCTGTTTTAACCGATGGAAATAATTATGACCCAAATTTTCTTTACGACCAAATTGAAAAAGTTTTACAGAGCAACGATCAGTTATTATCGGACCAGGCCGTTGAGATAGAAGCTACCATTGTTATGAACACCCGCGGCGGGGGTCGTCGTAAACTTACGGATCTGGCCATTGATGAGGTGATCAAAAGAAAAAAGACGAGTTTATTTTGCCCCACGAATATTTCGAATAATTTGTGTTTCTCCATCTGTCTCGCGCGTTTTCTTAACCCTCAACAACCCGAGACCGAGTTAGAAAAACTGGCTACCACCATCCAAAACAGTGCAGGCTTCTCAATCCAAGATCCGATTGCTCTTAGCGACATAGCCTCGTTTAAACGAGCTCTAGGCATTAAAATTGTTGTATTTCACAGATCTAACGCCGCTGTCTTAGAAACGTACAAAACTTGTGATGAACCCCATCCGAAAACGGTGTTCCTGTATCACCATATCGATCATTACTACATGATAACGAGTTTGACAGGGTTCATCGGTTCGGAATACGTATGCAAATTTTGTTACAAAAGTTACACCAGTCGAAGAGACCATCGATGCAAGCACGTATGCAACATATGCTTCGACTCAGAATGTTAAATCTACCCTAAAAGAACCATACGTTGTCCCGATTGCTTGCGCTACTGTAATTCGAGCTATTGCTTCGAAATGCATAAAAAAAATCCTCCTGGTCAGGAAAACCCCGCCTGTGATCTTATAAAATACTGTAAACTATGCAACAGACGTTACTACGTTAAACCGGGAAACAAGAAAACCCAACATGTATGCGCACCGGACAAATGCGTACATTGTCACGAAATTCTGGTGGACGAGGGAGAACACCAGTGTTTCATACAGCCCCTAGCGCCTAAGGAATTTTGCGAAAAATAAATTTTCTACGATTTTGAAACGCGTTATGAAAATGGTAGGCATGTGGCTAATTTTGTTTGTGCGATCACGTTCCAAGGGGAGAAATTTGTAGCTCGCGGTACAGGCTGTATAGCTAAGCTAATCAAGCGCTTCAGACAGCCTCGATATGAAGGCTACTGCTTCATAGCTCATTACGCCTCCAGATTTGACTCCTTTCTCATTCTGGAGTATTTCTGCAGGGTCGGGGTTGCGATGGAGGTTATCATGCAGGGATGTAAATTAATTGACATGTATGATGAAACGTTTGCGCAGCGATACCTCGACAGTTATTCATTTTTTCCGCTAGCGCTAGCCAAAATGCCAGCTGCGTTAGACTTAACGACGACTGAAAAAGGTTACTTTCCCCATCTTTTTAACAGAGTGGAAAATGCGAAGTATTTCGGACCATACCCCGACAAAAAGTTCTACAACTACGATAACATGTCGGATAAAGACCAACAAAAGTTCGATGCCTGGTACAGCACGGTTGAGGGTAAGTTCTTTGACTTTAAGAAAGAACTGTACGAGTACGGCGTTAACGACGTTGTGTTATTACGCGAAGGTTGTATGAAATACCGCCAGTCGTTCATCGAATGCACCAAACTTGACCCTTTCAGTTTTACAACAATCGCTAGTTGTGCGATGGGGATCTTCAAAACACATTTCCTTGAGAAAAATACGCTGGCTCTCACGCATAACAAAGCGTACATCCGACAGAGCAAATGCTATTCATCTAGCTCAATAGAATGGTTGGAGTATGTCAAAAAGATTCGAAACGTCGACCTTCACTATGCCTTAAACCACGGGGAAGTATCCTTCGGTAAGTACTTTTTAGACGGTTACTACGAACAGGACGGGTTGAGGTTCGGCTTAGAGTAAAATTTATTTGCACAGGGTAAGTCCAGTCGAACCATCAGCTTAAACGCCAATTATATGATTTTGTTTAAAAACCCCAGGGACGTCAATCAGGTAGCGATGCTAGGACGACAAATGTACCCGGGAAACACAAAATACTTTATGGAATGTTATCACGACGCGGTCAACCGATCTTTCGGATACCTATTGATAGACTATAAAGCGAAAACTCCAGAGCAGTACCGTCTCAGAACAGGATTGCTGTCCGACCGTCAAGTGGTTTATATCCCGAAAAAAAGAAGAACCTGATAAATCGTCATGTCCGCCAGACTTTGTAAACATCTGCCGGTGTTAAAACTGCTACATAAAGCGTCTCCTAAACAACGACGCGTTATTTTACAATCGGTGTCCGACGAATTCATTTTATCGCTGTGCGAATTGGCGCTAAACATCCTCTACGGCATGATGTAAATTACTTTTTAGACGGTTACTACGAACAGGACGGGTTGAGGTTCGGCTTAGAGTACAATGGTTGTGTCCACCATGGACACTGCTGTCGCTTTGAACCCCATCAGACACACCCCTTGTCGGGAGTACCTTACGGGGTTCTCAGGAGACAGTTTGACGATAAGGTCGAAATTCTACAGAACGCGTACGGTTTTCAAATCGAGGTTCTGTGGGAATGCGAATGGAACAAAATGAAAAAGACCGAACCCTCCGTGATAGAATTTATGGCCAATTATTCGGCCCCCGAGATATTGAAACCGCGAGAGGCTCTGTTTGGAGGTCGCACTAACGCTTATAAACTCTATCACAAGGTGACCGAAGATGAAAAAATAAGGTATCTCGATTTCACCAGCCTATACCCCTTTTGCCAGGCTAGGAAAAGCTATCCGATCGATCATCCACAAATCATTTTCAAAGATTTTGAACCGATTGAAAATTATTTCGGCCTTATCAAAGCAACTGTGTACCCTCCCCGCAAATTACTGCACCCGGTTCTCCCTTACAGATGCGAAGGAAAACTCATGTTTCCGTTATGTAGAACTTGCGCTCACGAGCAAAACCAGATCACTAGTTGTACCCACACGGATCAGGAAAGATCGCTGTCGGGCTGTTGGGTCAGCATCGAGCTTTTAAAAGCCGTCGAGAAGGGTTATGTGGTAGCCAAGATAGACGAGGTTTGGCATTTTCCTCAGCGGTCAGACACGTTGTTTGGTGATTATGTCAAAACGTTTCTGCGTTTGAAACAACAACCGTCAGGGTATCCGTCGAATGTGGTCACGGACGCTGAGAAAGAGACTTACATCCGTGAGTATTTTGAAAAAGAGGGGGTTCAACTCGACCCCGAAAAGATCAAGTACAACGCTGCCCAGAGGGCAATCACGAAATTGATTCTCAATTCGCTTTGGGGACGGTTCTCGTTAAGACAGAACCTACCTCAAACGATCCTGGTGAACGACCCCGAAGATTTCACCAGAATCGTTTTTGGCAATACCGACACGTTGTCCTATTTCACATTCGTCTCGGACGACGTAGCTCTCGTTCAGCATAAACCTGACAAAGACGATGTTTGTAAGGCGCGCGACGTTAACGTGTTTCTAGGAGCGTTTACTACGGCACACGCCCGACTGGAATTGTACGAATTGATGGACAGACTCGGCGACCGGCTTCTTTACTCAGATACGGACTCCGTCGTCTTTGTGTCTAGGGAGGGAGACTGGGAACCGCCTCTAGGGGATAATTTGGGGGAGTTGACGAGCGAGCTAGACGACGGTGACTTCATAACGTGTTTTTGCGCGAGTGGGCCTAAATCTTACGGGTACAAGACGGCCGAAGGTAAGACGTGCATGAAAGCTAAGGGTATAACGTTGAATGCAAAAAACTCCCGAGCCATCTGTCTGGAATCCTTGATTGGTCTGGTTGACGGCTATGTGACGTCACACGATAGCGCCAAACACATCCTCACACCGAAAATATTGTGAGGAATAAAAAGACTCTCACATTGCACAACAAATCAGTCGTTAAAAGGTTCAAGGTGGTGTATAATAAACGCAGACTTTTACCCGATTTCACCACCCTTCCTTATGGCTACTGATCAGATAATGCACAGAGGGTCGCAGGGTGTTTCCGATTTTGATTTCAGACTTCAACATCCATTTAGTTGTGTTATCAGTGGACCGTCCAATTCTGGAAAGTCTTATTTTGTAAAACTTTTGTTGGAAAAGGGTTTGACTATAATCTCCAAGAAAATTGAAAACATTGTATGGTTGTATGATTGCTGGCAGCCTTTGTACGACGATGTACTGAAATTGTACGACATTAAATTTGTGCATGGAATACCCGAGAGTCTGAATGATGATGATTTACTCCCCGTTCATAAAACAAATCTTCTCATCGTGGATGATTTGATGCAGCAAGCTAGCACCAACCTGGAACTCCAGCGCGTATTTACGCAATATTGTCACCATCGGAACCTCAGTGCCATCTATATAGTGCAAAATTTATTTGCACAGGGTAAGTCCAGTCGAACCATCAGCTTAAACGCCAATTATATGATTTTGTTTAAAAACCCCAGGGACGTCAATCAGGTAGCGATGCTAGGACGACAAATGTACCCGGGAAACACAAAATACTTTATGGAATGTTATCACGACGCGGTCAACCGATCTTTCGGATACCTATTGATAGACTATAAAGCGAAAACTCCAGAGCAGTACCGTCTCAGAACAGGATTGCTGTCCGACCGTCAAGTGGTTTATATCCCGAAAAAAAGAAGAACCTGATAAATCGTCATGTCCGCCAGACTTTGTAAACATCTGCCGGTGTTAAAACTGCTACATAAAGCGTCTCCTAAACAACGACGCGTTATTTTACAATCGGTGTCCGACGAATTCATTTTATCGCTGTGCGAATTGGCGCTAAACATCCTCTACGGCATGATCCCGGTCAATCGCCAGCAGTACCAAAAACTGAAAAAGAGAAAAGCGAAAATCAAATTTGTGGCCGATAAAAAAATTGGCATAGAGGCCAAGAAACGAGTTATCAACCAAAAGGGCGGCTTCCTTTTACCTTTATTAAGCGTCGCCGTCCCGTTCCTGACGAGCTTGATAGCCAATCGATAGGATGGAGTACGCTGAGAAGATGTATTTAGTTCCGCAGCATCAGCTGGATAAGATGAAAACTGAAAATGTACGCGAGAACATTCAACAGACTGTGGAAAACAATTTGGACGGTGCCATAAGAAATATTTTACATCGCACCGATTTGAATCCGTACGAAAAAGCCAAACTTTACACCAATACCCTAAGCAGGTTTTTGACCATCGTTAGACAAGGGGATCGTGAGACCGGGGTTTTAACCCTCTCGTTACCCCATACGGATGACGATCATAAAGATGCGCAAACGCCTACCGCCCCCCACACTGCTAATGTTGAAGACGGCGTTGCTGAGGGGGCTGTGGTGGACGAAGTGCTGAAGAATGTCCCTTCGAGAAGCGTGAAAAACAGTAGATACATATTAGACAAGATGTCTAAAGCTAAAGGACTAAGCGGCTGGAACGAATCAGGGGAGTTTGTGTTCAAGGGTAAAGTCGTACCAGGTTCACACATGGTTGATTTGTTAAAAAATGTGACGGCCCCCCAAAAGGTTCGGGATGACCGGAGACCTCTAGGATGGTCGGAGTTTCTACAGGCTTTTGGCGAGTTAAACATTCCTTTTTCTACCGTACCGAATCAACAGGTCAGGAGCGTGATTAAATCTCTAAAGAGTAACCCCATCACCCCCGCCACCACACCCGATGTTAGACCTTATAAAAAGGCACGAAAATATTCACGCTACAGGACTCCGAAAGACTCTGTGTTTAAAATATCGACCGGTGATCCGAGGCAATGGTTGGAATTTTAACGAATGTATCTTACGATTAAATAAAGACGATAAAATATAAATGGTTTTAAGATTTTTTTATTTATAGATCAAACATGTTTGCACACAGGATGATATTTTATCATTACACACATGCGGTCTTAATCTCTTCACAAACAGGGATACCATTTTATCATTTTTAATATAATCGTCGGTGTATAGTTTCATCACATGGGCATAGTCACAACCTTTAGCTAAATGATATAGAAAAAACAAACAGTGCTCCCCGCAGGTACTGGACGAATAATCCTGGACTTGTCTGTCGGAATATAATACTTGGGGGTGGTTGGTCGCTAGAAAGTGATCGATGCTGGTTGAGAAGCGGGGGCTGTTGGGTGGATTGCCAAAGCTGTCGAAAAAACAAGCGGGCACCTCTTCGGGTAAATAAACGGCGATCCAATGTTCACCGGGTAGCCGAGCAGGGTCGGTATTAATGATCCCCATCGCAGGTAAGGTCCTCACAGGTTTTTTGGGTAGTTGATCGCTCGGTAGAACCCCAAGAAAATGTGTTCTGCACGTCATTTTATCCACGATAGCTGTGAGTTGAAGCGTGTTCATCTCTCAATAGTAATCGATCAGCACCTGTCTGCGGTTAGACACTTCAATGAGAGAATCAAAAACGGCGTAAATGATTAAGTTAACGGTATTCGGCAGCGGTTGTCTGAAACGTGCTTCGACTCTGATATTTCCGGACTTGATGAGCGAAATGTGTTGGCCACACTCTTCATCAGGGGTGAGGTTAAACGCATAAAGCGTGTATCCGTTCATGAAATCGTCACTGTTGATACAGAGCGCGCGGTCTTTAAGGTGTCTACCGGTCGCCATCGATAGCTGATAAAATTCACGCGCTGCCAGACCGGCTTCGAAATTAGGTTGTAGAGGTTTAGCAGGGAATTGCTGAGAGTCGACGTAGACGGCTAAGAACTCCAGATTGTAATGTTTGAACGCGAATGGATTTTTTGTGTAGGATCCGGTGAATGCGTCGTTGTCGACCATGGCGATGATGATAGACTTTGGTAATGTTCCTAAAAACAGATTTTCTTGATTCAGAACACGAGACCCGTTAGGGATTGAGAACGTTTTTAGACAGACCCTGTCGACGGCATACTTGGCCGTTGAGCCAGTCTCACCGGGGGTGAAACAGACACTTTCTTGACAAATAGGGATGCTGCCGTTATATTTAATTTGTAAGCAATGTCGTCGGCCCTCATCAGGCAGAATTCATCTTTTGCTCGAATAAATCGCAGCTTAACATCCACCCCATTCAGTAAAAGTTTCTCCTGGAAGAATATATCGGCGTGTATGGGGGTAAACAGTTCCACCTCCCTGCTCCGACTGGTATAGGTCGCCCTCTTTGTCAATCCAGCGTTATTGCCAGGGGGGTCATGAACGTCCATCTGACCCGCCGAACCTTTGTGAAACAACGATGTGGAGAACAGAGATTCCAGCGTATCCTTACCGTAGTTGAGCAGACTCTCTATGATACACCGATAAGGATAGGTGCTTGAGCTTTGAGATATCAGACGATCACCCAGGGTTATGTCGACTTGTGAAAATATAGTAGCTCCCGGGTAGTTAATCAGCCCGACCCTAGCCAGATGCGCGATATCCTCCACATCAGGGTCCGTGATTTTAACCCGTAGATAGAGCATGGTGTTATTGAGATCCACATAATCATCCCCGTTTCCCGCGATAAAAAACTCTATCGGGGCAGAGGCCGAAAGGGCCGATAACGGAGCTACTTCTAAATAGCTGTTTTTCTCGATGATGGTCTGTGTCAGAGGTACCGTAAATAAGTCCAGCTCGGACTTGATGCACTCCCCCGACATACGATGCAGTAACGCCATTTTAGAATATGGTTTTTACCCCTCTCTTGACCGACGCGTTTCGCCTAACAGTCTTCTTACGCTTTCTACTTACGAGTGAGCGCTTGTTTGATACACGTGTTGTTTTCTTCCTTTTCAGCCCCGATTGACCACGCCTTCTCACACCGGGAGGTTTGGACGTTCTCTTACGGGCCATGACCATCAGACCGGACCCGCCTTGAGCTTTAGCATCATTGTCGTGCGAACGCATCAATACGTTTGAGAAGACGTCGGATGCTATATTTTTAGCAGCTGATTTTAGGTGGGGCTTTGCTATGCTGAAGCCTCTTTTTAACAGAGGTACGGCCATCCGGAACAGACCTCTAAAAATACCCCCTAAGCCGCTACCGTACATAACCCCACCCCCGGCATAACCGGGTAAAGCTCCGCCGGCTTGGTTTTGGTAGTAGGCAACATAGTCCGGACTCTCTCTAGGTCTATAATGATAATTCATTTTTTGGTTTAAAGTGCAGTTTTACGATGACTTTCCCGTAAGTGAAGGGTACTGGCTTGTTTTGATCGTCCTTAACCTCTATGGTGATGTCGGTGATGTGATCCTTGGCAATCGATGCGTAATGCGGCTTGTCGTATCTAGCAATGACCGTGTCATTGGTTTTACCCGATATATGTACGCATCTCAAAAGGGGTACGTGAGAATCGCCGACCACTTGATATTGGATAATGTCCGTGTAGACGTAGAATGTGTAGAACCCTGCGTTGATGTCGCATTGATGAGGAGCGTACATCATAATGGTTTTCGTCAAATCTGCTTCTTTATCGTAGCTCGATTGTCCGAGATAGCCCCCCCTCGCTGCTCCTAAAATAATGCCGAGTCTCCCTCGGAAGTAGAGTGAAACGTTGGGTTTTCCCACCAGAAACAATTTGTTTTTTATTTCATCGTGAGTCAATACCCCATGATTTAGGATGAGTTGATTTATATCACGAATGATGGCGCGAATATTTGGGTAGTACCCTCCGGCTATGTTTAATTGCATCGCTCTGTTTTTTTTAATCGTATCACCATCCGGCTCAATGTTTAGGGTGAAATATCCTTCTTTGTCGTTAAAGCTATACCAACTTCTAGGATATTCGATTTCGGCTAGTCCGACTTGCCAGGGTCCTTTCAAGCTTATAGCTTTTGGTAGTCTGGTTGTATAGCTGGATATTCGATTTTGGGGGTAAACCCACGACGATGCGTTGCACGGTAGCGTGACGTAGAACCCATGCTCGTCCATGACGGTCCTCGACTCGTATGATCTCATCCGTTATGGTTGATGCGTTTTAAGGAGATTGCAAGTCCACCACAGTTTTTTTATCTACGTAGCTGTTAAATTTTGAAGGCCATCCTAGCCATTTCACTAAAACAAGCGTAGATTTGCCTTGTTTTTTCTGCCCTAAAATCTTTTCCACCTTAAAAGATTTGTTTTTACTCACAATTATTTTTTGCAGCTCTTTTTCATAAAAAACCCCTTCGAGGACTTCGCCGCCATAATCGCTGAGTCTGTAGACCGGGGGGTGGCGCGGAATACATGAGGATACGGTGAAAAACTCTTCCGTGTAGTTCTGCTCGTAACCTTTGGCGAACGGACCTCTCACTTTAGAAATCCTGACGACGTCGCCGACTTTGAACTTTAATACAGGTTTCTCGGTCTTATTCTTCTTTACACCCCCGTACAAGTTTTGAAACACTTGACCCTCATTGACTCTGCTGACGTCCACGGGTCTCATTCTGATACTGCGATGATAACTGGTATTGTACCCCTGAATAATGTCTTGTAAAACATCTATGTATCGTCGCGAATTGGTGGCTGTTAAAAATCTCCACATGCAACATTTTAACGTTCTATTAAATCGTTCGACGACGCTGGCTTTCAAATCGGTAGCGGTAGCGAAATGATTAATGCCATGCTTTTTCATTAGATTTTGAAAATGTTTGTTAAAAAATTCCTTTCCCTGATCCGTCTGCAATTTCTGCGGGACACGACCCTCTTCGAGTATAGACTCGAACGCATTAGTAACCTCAACCCCGCTCTTATACTTCAACACCTTGGTCCAGGCGTGTTTGCTGAAAACGTCTACGCAGGTCAACAGATATTTATGACCGTCATTATCCCGGGCATAAGTGGTCATGTCGACCAGATCGGCCTGGAATTGACTATCGATTCCGTATACAACCACCCTATTTCGTTTGTATTTTATCGGCGCTGTTTTGTGTAATGTGTAAGCATCCTCCCCAGCCAGCCATTCTGAAACCTGTTTATCGCTTAGACGGACTCCCCTATATTTTAAGACGGCATCTTTTAATCGTTTTTTTCCCCCTAAAGAACCTGGGTTGGACGGTGTATAATAAGCCTTTTTCATGAGCTTGGACATGATGATGTTTCAGCCGCTGTGAAAGAATGAGAGGTGCAGATGATTTGAATCAATCTTTTATCTAAAAAAAAAAAATAATGAGGTTACAGGATAGACACGCTAAGTAAAAATGGTTATAATGAATATAATACAATCTAAGTAAAATGAATATAATACGACACACGAAGTAAAATGGTTATAATGACATGCATGATCAAAGTAAAAATGAATATAATGACATGTCTACATGCTCAAAGTAAAATGAATATAATACAACGGTCTAATCACAATCTAGCCATAATAAAAAGTCACGGAACACAAACATGTTTCTGTCTAGGACATAATCAGTAAACAGTTCAATAATTTGGTCGACGTTGTTAATCAATTGACTACGTTCGACCATCTCCTCCTCATCGTCAGTGTCTAACCCTTTTGACTTTTTGACCAAATGGATACATACATCGACTACAAACGTGAACATGCTCAATGTATCATAGACACCGATGTCAGGCCGTGAACCGTACATCCAATCGAGAACCTGTTTTATCACATCGCATACTGGCTCGTCATTGTCAAGACATGCGGAGGTCATAGAGTACCATGTATTGTTACGACCCAGACTTCTTACATTTATTATCATTTTCTTGAGATTGGTCTCACGTGTAGTGTCGTCATCATCATCACGTGGAATTTCAAACGGGGAATCGGGTGCCTCCTCAATAATCTTGTTCATAAGACCGATGATCTGGTCTTTGTAATGATCTTTAAACATGGATGCGATAAAGTGCGTTATACTACCCGCAACACCCATGTCGGGGGAGGTTTGATCACTGGTCATTGACGATTGAGAGACCTTCCCAGAGATCAACGACGTCGTAGATGATCTCCTTGCAGGGTTTGTCCAGAAGTCTCCCCCTGATTTCTTCTAGCTTGCCAGTGATGAATGGTTCGTCTTTTAATTCACGCAGAATAGCTCCGACTGTTCCTTGAATACGGTGGGGTCGAGATTTTAACCCGCACCGGTTGAGGATAATAGCGATGATGGTATGAAAATTGGGTTTAAACAGCTTGCCTGACAGTTCGTCAAAGTGTGTGTCGAAGAAGTAGGTAGAGGGGTCAAACAGACACGAATTTTGCAGCTGGCTAGGATGATCGATCGCACACCCCTCACATTTGTCCTTGAGCTTGTCACCAATGAGATGTTGCAGCAACACCACGACAGCTGCTTTTATGATTTTGAAGCCGACGTCGCTGAAACATCCGTCTGTAGTGTCGAAAAATGGTTTAGCAACTGGGTCGTCACGTTCATCAAACGAGTAAGTCGGGTTGTAAGGTTCGTAGTCTGTACACAAATCAGCACCCCAGTCTTTGTGGAGGTCCGATGGTCCGGCGTCGTTGGTCAGAATATGGTCGATAGCGTTGTCGTCAGGGTCGAGAAAACTGCCGAAAGAGATACCGCAGCTGCACACGTGCGCGGGTTATGGACCTCCGTCTTCAGCCATGGTTTATATGTGTTTGCTTGGGTGGGTCTGCTCGCCGGAATTTATGGGTGTAGAAGAGGGCGGGACGTTCTAGACTTTCAACCACGGTTTATAAAGACGCTTGGGAGGGTCTGACAGTTGAGCTTTACGATGACTGTAGTGAATGGGCGTGGACGGTCTATCAAACGAACTGCTCCGTGCGCATCTCTCGGGGTGGAACAGCTGCACTTTGATTTTGTTGTATCCGTCATGCATGTCACACCATTTGAACATCTTGTCGATGGTTGAAAAAACAGTACTCAGCAGAATCAGATCGCACCAATTGAACACAAATTGCATTTCGTACTGATCGTGATGCTCGTTAGGCCGGATGACTCCTGATCGGGTGCTGTTGAGCTTTGTCTTGTCTTTACAGCAGAATATGTAGACGGAATCATTCGGCTTCTTTTTAGTATGGTCACCTACCACACGGTACCGGCTGTTCGGGCTTACCCCATCCCACTCGGCAGTGTACAAAGGCTCTTCGCCGATGTCGTGCAGATCCTTCCAGACAAACGTGTAAAATAGAGTCCAGTCTTTTTCAGGAAATACAACGCACGCGTCTTCCCCAGGCTGAAACTCACCCACACCGTCAGTGGTGTAGAGTATAACAATTCGCGAGGGTTTATGAAATTTGTAGCCGAATACACGGTTACTACACATCATAAATTCAGCTTGCGTCCATTCCGAAGTTTCATGGAGAAAGTTTGTCAAACGGACGTGCCCGATGGACTTTCTCGGCGCCATAGTCAGACTTTCCATCATCTTGCTGGTCAGCCCCATCTCTGGGGTTTTAGGGGAGGATGAACCGTCCATGCTCTCGTAGCTCATGTTTCTCTTTCTGGCCGTAAGGCAACACAGGGCCCCCATTTATATAGCGTGCTCAGGAATGCCAGGATATCGGGTGTCACACACACACACACATTTAGCTCAAAGACTGTCAAAATGCAAAAGGCCGGTGAGAGAATCACTCGGAGACTGTCAACTTTAATCCAATTCTTCACCATAGTGAAAAGGTAAGATGATTTTATTTTTGATTTTTATTTTATTTTAAGATATTTATTTTAAAGGAATGAATGTTGTTCAACTTTAGTTAGTGTGAGATATTTTCTCACTTTCACTCCCCAGCAGGGGGATGCAGGAATTGGGGTCACGCACAAACTCACAGACAGACGCACACACTTAGCGCGGAGACCATGCCTGTCATGCGCTGGTGTTTGAGAGAGAATCACTCAGAGGAATCACACACACACACACACACACACACACACACACAGTGCGGGGACTGTCAGATGCAAAAGGCACTCTTTCCAAAAGAGGAACTCTTTTCAACTTTTTCAAAAGATCCTCAACTCTGAAACGGTAAGATGATTTTATTTTTGGACACCCCTATGTTTTATTCTAATCTATATGCAACATTAGAAAAATTATTTTCTCACTAACCCCGACACAGCTGGCATGGAGGGAATTTCCCAAAGCAAAAAGTTATTTTCCCCGGGGGTCAATAGGGGTAAAACTAAATGGCAAAATCATCCATCATAATCCGGATCAAAGACAACTGTCAAACCCAGATCAACCCTAACAACTGGCAACTTGACGTATAATACAAAGGTCAATAGGGCAAAGACAACTGTCAACTTGATCGATCGATAGGTCAAAGGTTAATCCCTACATCAAAGGACCTCCGGAGGACCACGGAAGGTCAAAGGTTACCCCGCCCACCTGTCAACTTGATCGATCGATAGGTCAAAGGTTAATCCCTACATCAAAGGACCTCCGGAGCACCCCCGGAAGGTCAAAGGTTAGCCCCGCCCACCTGTCAACTTGATCGATCGATAGGTCAAAGGTTAATCCCTACATCAAAGGACCTCCGGAGCACCCCCGGAAGGTCAAAGGTTAGCCCCGCCCACCTGTCAATCATAGGGTCATAAATCATCTTGACACAAGGTAAATGGTATTACTACTAACTACCCACAAAACCTCGTCCAATACAACTTTAATTTAGAAGGATGTCCAGTTACTTTATCCACTACAATAAAAGACCTGGGTGTTATACTAGACCGCAACTTGTCTTTCAAAAATCATATTTCATATGTTACAAGAACTGCTTTTTTCCACCTTAGAAACATTGCTAAATTACGTAACATACTTTCTGTTACTGATGCAGAAAAGTTAGTTCATGCATTCATGACCTCGAGACTAGATTACTGTAATGCTTTATTAGCTGGTTGTCCTGCATCCTCAATAAACAAGCTACAGTTAGTGCAAAATGCAGCTGCTAGAGTTCTTACTAGGTCAAGAAAATATGATCATATAACACCAATTTTATCATCTCTGCACTGGTTACCTATTAAGTTCCGTATCAATTACAAAGTACTATTACTGACCTATAAAGCCCTAAATGGTTTAGCTCCTGTATATTTAATGGACCTTCTATCGCCCTACAATCCATCGCGTTCTTTAAGATCCCTAAATTCGAGGCTTCTGGTCATTCCTAGGATATCTAAGTCCACTAAAGGAGGGAGGGCGTTCTCACATTTAGCTCCTAAACTCTGGAATAGCCTTCCTGATACTGTTCGTTGCTCAGACTCGCTCTCCCAGTTCAAAACTAGATTAAAGACGCATCTCTTCAGCCAAGCATTCACATAATGCTTGCCTCTTATACTACTGTTGAATCAGTTCGAATGCATTAATATTATGAACAGCATCTACGCTAATTATTTCCCATCTGCTTTTCTGCTGTTATATCGGGACGCTAGTCCCGAGGTAAATAGCATTCTTCAGCTACAGTCTGTATCCAGCCTTTCACGGAGACTTCAGATGCCCCAACAACTGCGATGAGACGACTAAAAGCCTGCGATGAGACAACTCGACGCCTGTGAAGAGACGACTCAACGCCGGCGATATGTTATGCCCTAAATTAATACATGATGATTAACTAACTGTATTTTCTACGTACATTTCTGAAATGCACTTTCTGTAAAGCTGCTTTGAAACAATATGTATTGTGAAAAGCGCTATACAAATAAATTTGAATTGAATTGAATTGAATTAAAGGTAATACAAAATGTGTAGCCCTAAACACAGAGGTGTGTTAAGATATAACACAGGTTGTGTGTTAAATTTGACACAACATGTGTTGTCCCTGAGCACACACACTACATGTGTTAAAATCTACACAACATGTGCTTTCCCTGAGCACACACACTACATGTGTAAAAATCTACACAACATGTGTTGTCCTTGAGCACACACACCACATGTGTTAAAATCTACACAACATGTGTTGTCCCTGAGCACACTCACTACATGTGTTAAAATCTACACAACATGTGTTAAAATCTACACAACATGTGTTGTCCCTGAGCACACACACTACATGTGTTAAAATCTACACAACATGTGTTGTCCCTGAGCTGATTCAGCACATGTGTTAAAATCTACACAACATGTGTTGTCCCTGAGCACACACACTACATGTGTTAAAATCTACACAACATGTGTTGTCCTTGAGCTGATTCAGCACATGTGTTAAAATCTACACAACATGTGTAATAGTTAACACATCTCTTTTTACAGGTTGTGTTGTTTTCAACTCATCATTTTATAAGAGCGTGCCGACACTCACCATCACTGTGAATGGTATGCAGTGTTTGCTATGTTCTCAAACAAACAGGCCAGTGTAAATACAAGTTATTTATATAAAATATTTTGTCAGTTGCTACATTTTAAATAATTCAAAGTGGAAACTCTGTTAACTGTTATCTCTCATGAATTTTTGTCAAAAGCAGCATTATCAGTTATGGGTTGAAGTGTGAATAACGTACTCGGTTACTAACGTAACCTCGGTTCTCTCTAGAGAGGGAATGAGTACTGCGTAATATCTTACGCTACGGGGAAAACCTTTTCCACGAGATATTGAAGCCAAAAAATTATCCTTAATTTTGTATTTATGTAAAACGCTGTGCAGCAGCATGCAGCAATAGGCAAGGCGGCTTGCGCGCCTATTGGCTGCCCTGCGACAACAGCAGCAGCCTATCGAGAGAGGCGCTGGGTGACACCACATCCAATGAGAACTGAATAATGTACAGTACAGTGAGTCTGTCCAGTCATTGAGCTTGAGACATTGTCTTGTATTTTGTGTGCACATGCATTCTGTACTCGACTATTGATTAAACGGTTAATATTTTTGCATCTGGCCCTTTCACTTTATTTTTTAAAATGACACAATGTGTGTGTTAAAATGACTTGCACATTTATTGTGTTAAATTTGACACATGTGTTGTCCCTGAGCACACTCACTATATGTGTTAAAACTGTGTTAAAACACATCTCTTTTTAGAGTGTACATTTTTAATTCCACATTAATCCATCAAAACACAAGTAAACACATCTTTGTGTAAAAATAACACATCTTTGTGTTGACCAAGTTGACACAATAGATGTGTTAAAGAAAGGGACACATAAGTTGTGTCAAATTTGACACAATATGTGTTGTCCCTGAGCTGATTCAGCACATGTGTTAAAATTTAACACATTATGTGTTGTTTTTAACACATCTGTTCTAAGAGTGTAGGTGAATGGCATTACCTTGAGTCTTTGTCATTTTACATACTTTGCATGTTTGCAAAAGATATTAAAATTCAGAGATTTGCGTGTCACGAATTTCATATTATACACCAACACATCAATCACTGCCAATTCAACCCATCCAGTTGATATTTCACTGGTTTTGTCCATCCTTCTGTTAGACTCTCACACATGAATTATGTTGGATATCTGTCAGCTGTTAAATTTAACTACACAATTAGATAATACCAGTTTAGCTCAACCAATCACCAAGCAATGCTTCATGTTGTTCAGTCTGTGGTGTAAAAAGGTGCATTAGTTATTAAAGAAAAAACACTTCAGCAAAACATGATCAGCTCAAAGTGTCCGAACAATTTTTGGTTGCAGTTTTTATAAATTTTACTGGTAGTCACTGTATGAAGAATTTTTGGGTTTAATATGTCAGTTTACTTTATTTTGCTCTCCTCACTTACATAAATGAACTATAGTGTCCCGCACACACTATAAAAAAATATCACAAATTATATCTGATGTCTGACAAATGTTTGGTTTGACTGTACATCTTCCCTAATGCCAGACAGATATAAATGATACATAATATATACACATTAATTTTCTCTGTATTGTTCTGCAGTTAAACTACTTTAGCATTGTCCTGAGCTCAAAAAGCATCTCAAAAACTATTTCCACCAGTTGTCTCTATGATCAACTTAGCTTTTGAGAAACGCAGCCCTGGTCTAAGAGTACAAAAAAAAAAAAAAACTGCACATCCCCTAAAAATTTCACTTTAGGTGTGAAATCATATATTTTATAGTATAAAGTACATTCCTCATATTTGTTGGCTACAAATCTAATTGCTTGTGTTTTCCCTGATTTGTAAGTTGCTTTTAATAAAGCAGAGGCTAAATGCATGCAAATGTGGTGAAGCCTGTGGTCAGAATTATGAGCACAATATTCAGTTTATAAAAGATGAACAGAAATCAGGAGGCCAGTTATAAAAAGCCATAATCTGCTCAAATCATAATCATCATAACTGATGGATGTGATCAAACTCCACTTATTGTGTTTTAGTAGATGGCCATTGCTATGGAAATACTGTATCAGACTCATGCAAACCAAGCTTGTTTGAATCTGGATTTGACTGTTAAAATAAGCGTGTGATGACCAGAGAGAGAGTGTAGTGTACCATGTGTCACTTTTGAGTGATTTATGGCCCCCTATAAAGAATTCGCACGGGTCTGGGGCCCCTGGGGTCCCACTTCCGGTCTGTACATGTGTAGCGTGGGAAATTTCCCACGGGTCACCCCCATACACCCCTTTTGCTTCTGGACCAGACACCTGTGCGTGGGAAATTTCCCACACACCCCCCTTCACTTCCCTCCTACTACTGGACCGGACACCTGCTGTACATCTGTTATGAGGGATTGACTTGTTCAATGTAAAAATGTTCAAAATGGTGAAAAAATATTCAAAACAATATAGTGTTTTATTTTATTAAAGAAGAGGGTTGTACTTTTCACAATCACATATATAAAAATACATTAAAACAATGTATATTGTTAAAATACAGGGGACGGTATACAAGCATTCATTTATAAAATGTTAAAAAGTATGAACTGCAAACATGTTCTAGAGTTAAAACACGTATTCAAATTATATCATGCAAATAGTTTTATTTTCTAACATACATGTGAAGAAAAGTTGTACTTTCACAATTGCCTGGTGTTTAAAGGTATTAAAAACGTTGTATAAAGTTAAAATAAATGTCTTTAGCGTTCATACATTTGTAAAATGTTCAAAAGCGGACACTCAACTGAGACTGCCCTGCTCTCAGTAATTGAAGCTCTGAGACTGGCAAGAGCAGCTTCCAAATCCTCAGTCCTCATCCTGCTGGATCTGTCTGCTGCTTTTGACACAGTTAACCACCAGATCCTCCTGTCAATCCTAAAGATGAAGGGCATCTCGGGAATGGTTCGAGTCTTACCTCTCAGGTAGGTCCTTTAGGGTGTCGTGGAGAGGTGTGGCATTTAAGACCCAACATCTAGCTACTGGGGTGCCTCAGGGCTCAGTGCTTGGACCACTCCTCTTCTCCATCTACATGACATCACTAGGATCTGTGATTCAGAAACATGGCTTTTCCTATCATTGCTACGCTGATGACACGCAACTCTACCTCTCATTCCAGCCCGACGATCCGACGGTAGCTGCTCGTATCTCAGCCTGCCTGACAGACATTTCTGGCTGGATGAAGGACCACCACCTTCAACTAAACCTTGCGAAGACAGAGCTACTTGTGGTCCCGGCCAACCCAACACTTCATCACAACTTCTCCATTCAGCTAGGCTCGTCATCCATAACTCCATCAAGGTCAGCTAGGAACCTTGGGGTTGTAATTGATGATCAGTTGAAATTCACAGACCACATTGCTAGAACTGCCCGGTCCTGCAGATTTGCCTTGCACAACATTAGGAGGATCAGGCCCTTCCTTACAGAGCATGCTACACAACTCCTTGTCCAAGCACTTGTTTTATCCAGACTGGACTATTGTAATGCTTTCCTGGCTGGTCTTCCAGCTTGCTCTGTCAAACCTCTACAATTGATCCAGAATGCTGCAGCCAGAGTAGTCTTTAATGAGCCAAAGAGAGCACACGTCACTCCTCTCCTCACAAAATTGCACTGGTTGCCAGTTGCCGCTCGCATAAAATTCAAGGCACTGACGTTTGCCTACAGAACAACCACTGGCACTGCTCCCTCTTACCTAAACTCATTACTTCAGACTTATGTGCCATCCAGAAACCTGCGCTCTGCTAGCGAATGTCGTCTTGTGGTACCATCTCAAAGAGGCACAAAATCTCTTTCTCGGACCTTTACCATGACTGTTCCCTGTTGGTGGAATGATCTGCCTAACTCAACCAGAGCTTCTGAGTCAGTAGCCACTTTCAAGAAACTGCTGAAGACGTATCTTTTTCGGCAGCACTTGATTCAGTAGTATTAACACATTCTCTTCTCCTCTATTCTTAAAAAAACAAACAAAAACAAAAAAAGTTAAACTGAGAGGGGTTATAGCACTTACGTATTGTTGTCCTACTGTTAGTTTTAACTGCTTCTATTGTTCTCATTTGTAAGTCGCTTTGGATAAAAGCGTCTGCTAAATGAATAAATGTAAATGTAAAACGTTAAAACACCAATGAAAAAGTTTAAATTGCATTTTCTTAAAGTTATCAACACGTGTTAGTATTAAAACATAGAAAACAACATTTTTAAAAAATGTTAAAACGTTACAAAGTCAAAGTTAAGTCATTTACAGAAAAGTGAAACAAGTTAAGAGAGGTTTTTTTTCATTACAAAAAAAATATCTATTTTAAAACAATGTTAAAACATCAATGAAGGAGGTTAAAATGCGTTTCTAAAAAGTGTTCAAACACATCATGTTAAAAATCACAGAATCAAAAATACCCTTACGTTTTACATATCCGGTGTTAAAATACACAAGTCTTTAGCATTCGTAAGTTTGTAAAATGTTAAAAAAGTTTAAATTGCATTTTCTTAAAGTTTCAAAATGTGTTAGTATTAAAACATATAAAACAATATTTTAAAAATGTTAAAAAGTATGAATTGCAAATATGTCATAGAATTAAAACATGTAGGCTATTAAAATTATATCATGCAAATAGTTTTATTTTCTAACATACGTTTGAAGAAAAGTTGTACTTTTACAATTACCTAGTGTTTAAAGGTATTAAAAACGTTGAATAATGTTAAAATACACGTCTTTAGCGTTCATACATTTGTAAAATGTTAAAAACTTTAAAACATCAATGAAAAAGTTTAAATTGCATTTTCTTAAAGTTATCAAAAATGTTTTAGTATTAAAACATAAAACAACATTTTAAAAATGTTAATTACAAAAAGATACATTTTTTAAAAATGTTGATCCGTAAGTATTTAACTTTCACACATTATTTGTAAAATGTTACATTTTGCATAAAACATGTATTTTTTTAAAACCACATTAAAACAGGCTTACGTTTCTTACAAATCCGTTTGCTGAAAAAACAACAAAAACTAATTTGGTTTGCAAAAAGATCCCTTGTGTATTTTCTCCAAAGTTCAAGTAAAGTAATCTCCTGGGAGCATGACGAATACACGTGTGGTCACTCCAGAGGTCTGACCGAAAAAAGAGAGACTGAAATTGTGCTCAGAGCCAGACACAGACTCCTCCCATGACACGCCCACACCAGGTGTCTAACAATCCTGGGAAAAGACAACACACATCTCGCGCACACAGGAGAATTGTGAAACGTGTCTGTGTCCTTCCAGACAAAGTTAGGAATGACTCTTGAAACAAAACGTAACGAGCCGGGCAGGCCACACCCACCACACCCACATAATGAAAGAAGAGCCGCCCCGTATCATGCAGCGGCCTGTTTAAAAAGCCACACATTCAACGTGCACTCACTTGTATTTTTTTTACCTAGTAGATAACTATTCAGCTACAATGGCTACGCTACTGCTCTGGAAGGATTTGACTCTAGCTCCACGAAAAATACATGGACCCTCTTTATTTAACGAGGTTTCTCCACGAACCGACGGAACATGTGGAATATGGTTTTCATTTGTGAAGTCAGATTGATCAATGTGGATAACGATGAGAGATTTACATGGAATACAACAGAGGACCCCTGATTTGGTTTTCACAAAGCGAGACTGGAATTTATTTTTTTACCAGGTTCTGGGGAGACTTACAGGCACTTTTCATAGCGGAGTGGAGTGGATTAACAAATGTCCAAAGATACAGACTGCTCGTGGACCACGTTAAATACACAGAGGATTATACATTCTTTGCAGTGAAGCTGAGAGGGTGAAAAGTAGATGACTATATGCCTAAACATTATATTGTTTTAAGCGGAAATCCTGTACCCATTCAATTACTCCGAAGCAGAAAAGTTAAAAGTGAACAACATGGTCTATCGAAACGGACAAACATGCCCGTACATGTTCCCTGATATACGGCCGAAGTCTACACGACATGCATAACATTACATTCTGTACAGATAAATAACACGGGAGGATCATGTGACATCTAACGTAACGTTGATAATATAAGTGTAAACATTTAAGGCCAATTTATACTTCTGCGTCGGGTTTGCGTAGTAGGTACGGCATAGCATACGCACAGAGGTGTACCATATGGCGTACCCTTCGCCGTAACCTGGCGCGCACCTCATCAAAAATGTAACTACACGTCGCGACGACGCGGACCGCAAGATCTGTGATTAGTCGGCTTGGTAGCATCGTATTTCCTCCTACGCATTTTCGGCGTGATCTTCTGCACCGCCCGCCATTTTTAAATTCAGAAGTTCAGCGAAAGAAACATGGAAATGGACCAAGTGACCAAGTGGACAAGAAGCGGGGATCCAGGAGGGAAAAAAGTCCCGGCGTTTTATTTATTTCTATCTTGGCTGGCACCTCATGTGAATCACCGGCTTACGGATTCAAACTTTGACGATAAGGTAAATAATGCACGTCCTTTGTGAACCTCTGTTGTGTTTAGGTTAGCTAACTTAACTAGCAATGCTACCACGCCATAAATGGAGTATTGATTTGTGCAAAAATAATATCTCTGTGAAACAAAAAGCATGTGTAATAGGTTGTAATTATATGTAATGGGTTGTATTTATTTTATATGTAATAGATTGTAATTATATCTGGCTTGCAGATAATACAAACGCAACAACGTAGCGTTTGCAATGTAGGAATATGCAGTATTCATAGCTCTGTCATTGTTCATCAGTGTTTTAAAGGACGAAGTCAACACTTTAGTTGAGGGGCCACACACATGATGAAGTCATTAAAAGATAATGCTTAGTTAATGATGACTACTGTATTTGTGCTATGTGCTGTGATTGGCCAAATTTGGGGTCTGTCCATTTACCTGCAGGCTATGAAGAAGACATGAACATACTTGGAAACTCCGATCATAATTCAGAAAAACAGTTCTCACATTATTTGATATACTGTTCTAGCCTGTATGCATGTATGAGTTAATGTGGATTTTTGTATATTCCTTTAATAATTCGAAGAGTACTCTTGCATGCATGAATTAATGCTTTTTTTATGATGATGATGATTCATGTACCATAACCGTAGCTTTATCCACAATGGATAGTAAAGACCAATTTTTTTGTGAACAAAGAAAACATCATGATCATGAGTAATAAATCATAATTCATGATGATGTACTCAGTTAATGTTTTAATTAAGGTTTAATCCATGAAGTCATTAATAAAAACGTTGAATTCGTGTTAGTTTCTGATGATTCATGAGATATTAATGCATGAATTAATGTCTAATTCATGCATGAATTTATACATGAATTCATGATAATTCATGTACCCTTACTGTAAAGTGTTACCGTGAATCCTCTATCAGCAAGAGCAGATCCCAACTGAAAATAACATTCATACTAAAATTATTAGAACAGTGGCCAGTTGCATAAACCGCTTAGATTAATCTTACAAGTTAGACATAAATTTTTTTATATTGAAAATGCTGGAAATTGTTTGTTGTAGGATCACAGGGTTGCTGTATTCACCAAGGTAAAAACTCTTTAAATCAGTTTTGTGAGGTCAAGTGATGAATATGTCAAAACATAACCAACAGATCACCTTTTCTCTTTGATCACCTGGCAGTTAAATCTTAGATATAACATCCAAAAGAAAAATAATATTAACAGTTTAAGGATAAAGAGCCCAACTAAAGCAAACACTGATCACCATAATGGTGACTTACAATTTAGATTTTATCCTTCAGTGATTCTGCTTGTTAACATCAGGTGTCTTCAATAATGCTCAATCATCACTCAAATAATCACTTAATTAGCTCTTTAACTTTAACACTCTTGAGTGTTAATTTAACACTCATATTTTAACACTTAAACACTCTTGAGTCTGGAGCCATATAAACTCCCAGGAGAGTTAATTTAACACTGGAGTTTTTGCTGTGTAGAGAGGTCAATCTACTTCGAGTGAAGCTAAACGAGCCAATGCACATTGGCTTGCAAACATTTGCATCAGCTGTTCAGGCACGCAGTGCGGGTATATAATGAGCAGAAGGTGCGATTGCACTTCAGCTTTTTGCTTGATGGCTCGATGGGACCTCTCCAGGTTGGTGCAGGCGATACAGCGGGCAGCGTGATCGATCGATCGATCGATCTCTCTCTCTCTCTCTCTCTCTCTCTCTCTCTCTCTCTCTCTCTCTCTCTCTCTCTCTCTCTCTCTCTCTCTCTCTCTCTCTCTCTCTCTCTCTCTCTCTCTCTCTCTCTCTCTCTCTCTCTCTCTCTCTCTCTCTCTCTCTCTCTCTCTCTCTCTCTCTCTCTCTCTCTCTCTCTCTCTCTCTCTCTCTCTCTCTCTCTCTCTCTCTCTCTCTCTCTCTCTCTCTCTCTCTCTCTCTCTCTCTCTCTCTCTCTCTCTCTCTCTCTCTCTGTGCAAAAACAAAAAAAGCTGTTTTTACAGCTGGTAATGTGCACTGTAACAAATTGCTGTAAAAATTACAGCAACTTACTGGCAATTTTGGTTGCCAGTAAGCCTGTACATTTTATAAGAGTACTGTAAATCATAAACTACAATTATACTGTAAAAAATACAGCACACCTGTAAAAACAGCAAAACAAGACCAGCTGTGAATTTACAGTTCTTTACTGTATTATTTACAGTATGTTACTGTATTAATAATGCATTGACTTAAAACCTGAGACAACTCATTTCATTTGAGGAAATTTGCCATTAAATAGTTATACCATGAGCTAATTTCATTTGAGTCTACTAAGAAAAAGACTTTATGAGTTAACTAGAAACATACATTTAACTAAGTCCTACTAAACAACAACAGCACACACACTAATGAGTTGAATAACTTTAATGCATCAGCAAATACACAGTCACTGCCTTTAAATAAAGCAACATTCAGCTTAACCTCCGTGTTTCTCTGCTCCTCCTGAACTGAAGCACAGGCTCTACTCTTCAACACAATGGTGACACACAAAACTCAACAGAAACACTTTAAATCCCAACAGATTAAACACTAACAGATCTCCACTATATCATTATGTGCAAAAACACATAAAATCACATAAAGTAATTCACATAATTTTACTTTTTTGTTTAGTACATTTGACTGTGAGATTGTTCAGGAAACAACTGACTTCAGCCACAGCCTTAGAGGAAATCCACTGAAGAGAAAAGAAGATATTAAATCTGTGAAGATCTCAGCAGAGGAGGATTAAACAACTCCACAAACAGCATTACCAGCTTCACTTATTACTAACCAGACTCACTTTATTTCTGTCATAATCAGACTTAGTGTTTAGTGATTAGTGTTTACTTTAGTTGGGCTCTTGACTCTTGATAAGTTGAACATTAGTTTTACCTTGGCTACTATAATCATGTCTTTATAAGACAAATTTGTTATGGCAATAACACTCAAGTAAAATGATGTTCAGGTGTTGATGGATGTTTATTGATTTCAGCCTTGACAACATCTAGTGTCTGATCTTGATCAGAATAATTCTTTGATTATGAAATTGAGGATGTAATAGATTTCACCTTACTGATTGGTATAGTCGTGTGATTCTACTGCATGATGATGTTCAGTTGTGATTATATCAGGTAATTTGTGTTTGACATATATATGATTCACAAAACCTCTCAAGCAACTGGAACACACATGTATCAAGAATCATCATATGAACCTCAACTATGGTGACAAACATAATATAGATAGATCAACTCTGAACATCACAAATCAAGCTACTAAAAAGTCACATCAAAAAACAACAACAAAAATAAAATCACATGGTAAGAAGAAAAGAAAATAAGACAATTCAGCTGCATAATTTATGCATGCTGCAATGCATGCTGGGAGTTCTGTATTAAGGTGATACCCAGCATGCATTGCAACATGAAGCGTTTCATTTGAGTGTTACCATTGTTGAGATTCATACGCTGATTGTTGATGTCTGTGTGTGACTTAATAACATGATGTTTTTTTAAAACTAACTATACCATATTGTTTTTAAAATCTTTCAAATGATAATGCTGTTAAATTGCCTTCTGTAATATCACTATATTAATCAACTATTAGAAAGAACCATATGACTGAAAAGACATTAAACTCCGGGTGAAATGAGGTGCTGCCGATCTATAAGTTCTTTTGATGACATCATCAATACACAACCACAGTCACCAGATTTCTTTTCTCTTGGCTGCATTGCTAAAACTGTTGTGCCTTATAAACACACAGATAAAGCAGCCAGGGAAAAACTAATGTTACAATGTCAAGGGTAACAGCCCAACTAAAGCCAACGCTTATCACCATCATGGTGACTACAAACTAAACCATAAATCATCAACATCTAAACCTCAGTTAATTCTCAAAAAGACCTTGACAAGTGACGCTGGTAATGAGTTATTTACTCCTCCTCTGCTGAGATCTTTAGATATGTACTGTCTTCTTTTCTTTTCAGTTGATTAAATATATGGCTGTGGCTGGAAGTCAGTAGTTTACTATACAATCTAAGTCAAATTTACTAAACAAAAGCTATTTTCTGTGCATGTATTTATGTGACAATAAATGTGAAATGTGAATATAATTTATATGAATGACTGCTCAGGAGAGTAAATGCTGAAATGAAGTGTGATTTTATGTGTTTTTGCACATAATGTGATCTGTTGGTGTTTAATGTTCTGTTGGGATTTAAAGTGTTTCTGTTGCGTTTTGTGTGTCACCATTGTGTTGAAGAGTAGAGCCTGTGCTTCAGTTCAGGATGAGCAGAGAAACACCGATGTTATGCTGTGTGTTGCTTTATTTAAAGGCAGTGACTGTAGTTGCTGATGTATTGATGATCTTTTTGTTAAGTTCGTCAATTCAGGTGTATGCTGTTGTTAACTAACAATTATCTGCAAGAGGATTGAGTTAAATAGATGGTTTGTTAACTCATTTAAATTAATTTTTATTTTTTTAGTGGACTTAAATGAAATAAAATCACAGTATAAATATGAAATGTCAATTGACCAATTTAAGATAATCGGTTTCCTCAAATTATCAAATAATCATACTGTAAATAATACAATAAAGAACTGTAAATTCACAGCTGCTCTTGTTTTTCTGCTTTTACAGGTGTGCTGTATTTTTTACAGTTAATTGTAGTTTATGATTTACGGTAATCTTGTAAAATTTACAGGCTTACTGGCAACCAAAATTGCCAGTAAGTTGCTGTAAATTTTACAGTAAATTTTTTACAGTGTGCGCCGTGAGAGCCCTGAAAGTCTGTTTTCACGGCTGGTAAGATCACCAGCAAGAGAGACCGCGCACAACAGGTGCACATTCCTGTTTGTGTCCACTGTGACCGTTCCCCTGTGTTCAGTACCAAGGAGAGCAGTCCCTAAAAGAGCTTACACGGGTAGAGCGCGTCTTTTTAAAGATCTTACTCTACCTGTGTGTTTCTGGATGCGGTCGTTACCTGGGACCGCGGGATGGTCACGAACAATTCATCGCGTGTCTTGGCATTGAACAAGCTTAGGCAGCGGTCATGGATGAGTCATGTAGCCATTGTGGGAAGATGACCATCCTGGAGCTTCGGTCGAGACTCTCGTTCCTGCAAAGGGGCGGAGTCCCCGCGCCTATGCCGCGATCTAACTCCTGCGGGTGCAGGTGACCTGAGGATTACAGGGGGAACCTTCGGTGAACCAACCTCCTAGGAACCCTCATTCCTCCCACGCTCCGTAGCCAGTAGAGCCGCCGACGGAACGTGCTGGACCATCCACGAGATGTGTACCAGTCGTTTCCTTCAGCACTCCCCGGGATGAACAGATGTTGATCGCTGCATCGGAGGGTGGGTCAGACTTGCAGATGACGATTCGGCGCCGCTGCCCCTTTAGGTGAAGCAGTGGTGCCCGAGTCGAACCCTGACATGATGGCCATGCTTTCCCGGGCCACCAACAGGATCGGGCTCATGTGGATCCCTCCACCGTGTCCCAAGCCCTCGAGGCTGGACGACTGGTATCTCTGGCGGGCGCTGGTTCTCCGCAACCCACCCCAGTACCTTTATTCCCGGAGGTGCATGAGGAGCTCACAGGAGCATGGACGGCACCTTTTACTGCCAGATACCACCCAGTTCATACACGTTCCCCCCCAGTGGAGCGGGCCGTGCTATGCAACTGTGCCCTAACTCCCCTTGGCGGGGAGAACCGTGTCTCCCTTCCCGGGCATGTAAGTACTCGTCGGACTTAACCAGCAACGCTTACAAGGCCTGTGGGGAAGCCGCCTCTGCCATACACTCCAAAAACTTTGTGCCGCAACAAACCTCGATAATAGCAATAGGAATCTAGCGAGATTCCTATTCCTTGGTCACAACGTACGTACCCGTTCCGTCCTTCAGGGAACGAGGGTTACCATATGTAACCAAGACGGGTTTTTATATGTGGTTTGGGAAGAAAAAGATAAAAATGCCCCTGAAAATTAAATCCAAATCGGATACTAAAATTATGTCTGGCAAATTACTATTATAACTGGCAGTTCAAACAAAATGAATAGAATTAAAACCTATTTGAAACCAAAGAGATCTTACCTTCTGCTCCATTCACCATTTCTTGAATCAATAAAAGCCCTGGGTAAAAAACAGATTCAAATGAGTTCACATAACCAGGTTCTGCAGCGCTGTGAATTAAAGTAAAACTTTTTCTCCAAATAATTCACTTTAATAGTCACTAATAAATCACACATCATCTGAATGATAAAGGCATTGTAAAACATTGATCTGTGTATTAATGGCCAAGCTGGAGGAAACTACTGACACATTAACAATAATCTGCAGCATACAAAATACTGTCATCTGAAGTGTGACCAGAAGACACTCCTGTGAATCACGACTTTCTGGAGAAATCATTCGCATGCACAAATGAGCACTGATTTCAAGATCTATTTGTAAAGCAGAACTAGAATAAGTTTGAAAAAGTTTGAAAAAGAACTTTGAAAAAGTAACAAAAAACACCCCAAAGATGAAGTGAATTTACAATCTATAGGTATCTATAGGGATTTTATGCTAACCATGATAAAAGTAACATGCTTGGAAAGAAAATATGCAGTAAATCCACAGCAGAGAGCGAGATGAGTGCAAACTATACTAGAAACATTGTTTAGTGTTAATATTAGTGTGAATCTAGTAAAATAGCAGATCGTGTATGTTGTACTTTACACAGTAAGATCCACAGGGACTTGAAGAGCTTCTTCATGGTTGATCAAAGGCGTCTGTCTTTCTTTAGTGATGGAGAGTGTGTGTGAGTTATATACTTTTTATGGAGGATGAGCCATTTAAATCTGCATCACATGATCAACCTTGTCTCTCCTCCTTTCTGTCTCTCTCTCTCTCTCTCTTTCACACACACACACACACACACACACACACACACACACACACACACACACACACAACATAGAACATGTGGTATTGAGTTAAAATTTAAATCTATAGTACACAATTTGATTAAAAAAAATTGCTATTCTTAATAAACTTTTTCCTTTTTGCATGACAAATATTATTTGTATCATAATGGACCTTTATGTTGGACTGAATAGGCTATCAGCAACTGTGATTCAGCCACAGCTGATCACATATGAATATTTATCTTATTTAAAAGTTATCAAAATACATCTTAACTTTCCATTAAAAATGAACTAATTAAATCTAAATGGATGAAATGCACCGAAAGAAGAGCAATAATTGTTCAAAATACATACAGACTAAAAACAACAAACATAATAAATTAAAATTGCATCCCTCGATGGATATAATGGCTATCAGGAGCAGGAGTAATTTAAATAATTTAAAAAATATTACAATAAAATATAGCAGCAAGCTAGCTATATTAGCAGCAAGCTATATTTTATAGGGTTTGATCAAAATATATGTGGTGTATGTGTGGACTCATATTCAACATTTAAATTTAGATTAAACGCATCTTGAACAAGAATTTAGATTCTGTCACACATAATAATAATAATATTAATAATAAGTTTAATTTATATAGCGCCTTTCCCAAGCTCAAGGACGCTTCACATTGACAGTAGATAAGCAGTTTACACATAGACAGACAATGGGCATTTGCCCAATCCAAGTAATGGGCGATTGCAGTTGCAAATCACATTACATTTATAATACAAACATAAAACAGGGCAACAAACATTAATTTCTACAGACAACATAGTGGGCAGTTGGAGTGAAGATGCAATAGAATTATTGGAACCTAGGTTAACATTGTGAATGTGTCATGTCAGATTAACATTTCATGACTGGTTATCTGGTTAAACAAATGTGTTTTGAGTTTATACTTAAATACATGCAACGTGGTTGTTGTCCTGAGAGCTAACGGAAGAGAGTTCCAAAGCTTGGAGGCTATAACAGAGAAAGACCTGCCACCCATAGACGATAGACGGGATCTCCGCTCACATAGGAGTTCACAGCCAGAGGATCGCAAAGTTCGAGGGGGAATATAAGGAGAACGTAAGTCAGAGAGATAGGCTGGAGAAAGACCATTTAGTGACTTAAAGGTAAGCAAAATAATTTTGTAAGTGATACGGGATGACACGGGTAGCCAGTGCAGTTTAAACAGAATTGGTGTGATATGGGCAGTTTTTTTGGTGTAAGTTAATAGTCTTGCGGCAGAGTTTTGAATATATTGCAAGCGTGAGATAGAGTGTGCTGGTAGACCAGAAAAAATAACATTACAATAGTCGAGGCGAGAAGTGATGACCGCGTGTACTAGTGCTTCAGCGTCTTTTGGGCTGACATAGGGACGGAGTTTGGCAATACGACGTAGATGAAAAAAGGATGCTTTACAAAGTTGATTAATGTAAGTGTCGAACGTCAGTGCAGGGTCAAAAATGATACCCAAGTTTTTGACAGTGGCAGAAGGAATTATAGATGTAGCTTCAAGGTCAAGTCTGGGAATATTACTTAATTTTTTTGTTAGAGATGGAGGGCCAGTGATTAATATTTCTGTTTTAGTCAGGTTCAGACTGAGAAAATTGGAGTTGAGCCAGGTCTTTAATTCGTTAATGCATGATGATAGTGATGTGGTCTGGAGAATAGGATCCGGTCGAACAGCAGTATATATTTGGATATCGTCGGCGTAGCAGTGGTATTGAAAACCGTGGCGGCGAATAATTTGTCCGAGAGGCAAAATGTAAATAATAAATAGTAACGGGCCGAGAACTGATCCCTGTGGAACACCTTGTTTAAGAGTGACAGTTGGAGATTTGTAATTGTGCATTGCGATGTAGAATTTCCTATCTGTCAGATACAAGGAAAACCAGGATAACGCGGCTCCTGAGATACCAATCTCTGAGAGGCGCATGAGTAGGATTTTATGGGAGACAGTATCAAAAGCTAAGCTGAGGTCGAGTAGTAAAAGTAAGGAAAGGTTTCCAGAGTCACCAATGAGTAAGAGGTCATTGATAACCCTTGCTAGTGCAGTTTCAGTACTGTGGTTTTGGCGAAAGCCAGACTGAAATAAATCTAAGCTATTGTTGAGAGATAGATATGACTGCAATTGAGTGGTGACAACCTTTTCCATGATTTCTGAGACATACGGTAGATTGGAAATTGGGCGATAGTTAGTGTAGTCAGTTGGGTCCAGATTAGTTTTTTTAAGAATAGGAGTACCCGCAGCCGTCTTTAGTGAGACTGGAACAGAGGCAGAGAGAAGAGACATGTTTACAAGATGTGAGATAGGTGCAGAAATGACAGAGGTAGAGAGTTTCAGAAGGGTTGTAGGTGAAGGATCAAGCCGGGAAGAAGAAGAATTGGATTTCTGTATCATTTCACTAATCAAGATGGGGTTGGTCAACATAAAGTTATTTAGTGTTTGTATCTGAGCTTGCTCACAACTAGAGGTGGTCGGTTCAACACTAAAAGTCCCACGTAAAGCCTCCAGCTTTCCCTGGAAGTGTTGTAGAAAAGAACAGCACAGGTCATCGGATTCTTGTAGACAGGCATTGTGCGCAGGTGCTTGAACAAGCTTGTTTACAATGCTAAATAGTGTTTTAGGCCTGTTGTTTGCATTATTGATGATTTTAGCAATATAGGAAGAGTGAGCTGAGTTTAAGGCGGTTTTGTAAAGCTTAATATGGTCCGAAAATGCTTGATAGTGTACAGTTAGATTGGTTTTCTGAAAGAGACGTTCCAGCTGTCTGCCTCTAGCTTTCATAGCACATAGCTCAGCATTATACCAAGGCGAAGAGTGGGACAAGGGAACAGACCTAGTCCTAGTTGGAGCATGCTCATCTAGAACATCAGCAATGGCAGAATGGTGCAAATCAGATATTTTGGACGGGCAGGTGAAATCAAAAACATCAGAGATAGCAGAAGAAGTGATAGATGCAGCAAACATACTAGGATTAATAGCATTGATCTTACGATAAGAGATGTTAATATTGTCAGCACATTTAGTTAGACAGGTTAATGTAAGATCAAGGGTAATAAGCTTGTGATCAGAGATAGGAGTAACCAGACCATTGATAGAGATGTCATTCAAGCCAGAAGTACAAACTAAGTCAAGTGTGTGGCCATGAGTATGAGTTGGGAAGTTAACAATCTGATTAAGATCGAAGCAGTCTAGAACAGTCATTAATTGAGTCCTATTTGAGCAGGGAGTATCAACGTGAATGTTAAAGTCACCGAGCAAGATGACCTTGGATAATGAATCGCAGGCTAGCGTTAGTAGTTCACTTAGTTCAGAGAAAAAATCGTTTTGCTGTTTGGGTGGCCTATAAATCAGGATGATTGTTAGGGAACTGTTCGAGGACATTTTCAAAACCATGTATTCAAAAGTCGTAGTAGTCTGGAAGTCCAGTTGAGTAAGTGTTATGGAGTTGCGAGAGATGACCGCAAGGCCACCCCCCTTAGTGAATAAACACGGCTTAGACAGGTGCTGGTATCCGTATGGTGTTAGAAGATTAAGATGCATGAAATCATTCGGTGTTTGCCAGGTCTCGGTAAGGAATATCATATCCAGGTTTTTGTCAGTAATAAGTTCATTTAGATAGGGGCCTTTGTCCGAGATAGAGCGACAGTTCAGCAGAGCAAGGTGGGTTTGCAGCACATCTGAGTTATCAGCTAAGTTGACATTGAAATCTGACACTTTTATGCAGACAAGCGATCGCGGTGGACAACAGTCGCTTAGTAGGCATTTTGGTTTGACCAGAGTTCTGTTATTTGACCAGATGCACGGGATCACAGTTGGTTTTGATTGCTGATAGTTGATGATCCTTCGGACTGAACGGTGCACGTAGCGTGGGCGCCGGGTGATCCCGAGCGAGCGGCAGTGCTCGTACGTTTCAAAGTCGTGTCGTGAGTGCCGATTAAGCGCCCTGAGTTCGCGTGACAGGTATCCAAAATCCATGTTGGAAGATAACCCAGAAAAAATAAGGGAGACCAGAGGCAGCACGAGTGCTGTAGCCTTTGCGGTGTTTGTAATCGCCATGAGAAAGTCAGCTATCAGCAAAGCCAAGTTAGCCAGGACCACAACCGCCACAACATCTATAAAAGCTTACGGAGAGGAAAGCTACCCAACCTGACGGCAAGCTAATCGAACTACTGGTAAGAAGAGTGTTAACTCACCTCACAGTCAGTCCAACAGATGGGGGAGAGAGGGGTGAGAGGGCTCGTAGCTGGCTGACAGCAGAGAGTTCCCGACGGTAACAGCAACAAAAGTTAAGTCCAGTTTGTAGAAGGATGCAGAGAGGGAAACACTAACTGTAAAGAGTTCCCAATGGTAACAGCAACAAAAGTTAAGTCCAGTTTGTAGAAGGATGCAGAAAGGGAAACAGCAACGGTCCAAGAGTGGGCACAGCAAACGTAACGTTAAACAATAGACGACGAAGCGTGGAGCGGCAGCCAGATGCGCACAGCGTTCCCACACAGCGTTCAAGCAAGTAATGACATGGTTACAGAGTTATAAATAGTGCCACAAAATAGTATAGTGCCACCTTGAGGTGGATTTTCAAAAGATTTGGTGTTTCACACAATATGCACATATACCCATTTTTTGTAAAGGTGGGCAATTCAGATATGCTGTCATTTTTAAGCATACAAGTCATATTAGAGGATATGTTAGGGCGTCCACCGAAAGATGTATACAAATTTTCAACTTCATGGATCATACGGTTGCAGAGTTAGAATGATTTTTCAGTTGTAAAGCCCCCTAGTGGCAGAATTGTACAACACTTGGTGTGCATCCTCAGAATGTCGTGTTGTCTATGTGTGCCAAGTTTTGTTAAGCTTGGACATTGTGTTCAGCAGCTTTAGGTCAACATGTAAAAATGGGCGTTACCTGAACGATTAATGAACTTATAACTTTGCAATGCTTCCACAAATCAAACCAATATTCACTGGACGTTTAGGACTTCTCAGGATTTCATGGAGATCATGTGTAGCTTTGGCTTAACGCTTGTCTTAATCGTCTGAATGAATGGAAGGTAGATGTTCTCTCAAGTATCATGTGTTTGTAATCTAAGCCATTCTCTTCTCTTTTTTAAACCAACCTGGTGTAGATCTACAATCTCTCTCCATTTGCACTGGACTAATTTAACTGCACTCTAAACAAGGACGGATTAGGAACTGAGAGTTCGCAGACTTAACTGCTAGAGGGCCAAAAGTTGCACACTGAACCTTTTAGCAACATGTGGAAAGACTCAAACCGTTTCGGTGGAGAAGATCTAAGTTGTAGATCAAAGCTGGTGAATGAATAATGCATGAGGAGACTTGTTTCCAAAGTCCCTACATCTCCTTTGACTATTTCCTCATCTGTAATTCAGAATTGAAGTAAAGGGCACAATGTAAATCAGTTTTTGTAAGCTAATTCCTGTAAAACCAGAACAGAGATACTCAAATGATGCAGCTAGTGAATAAAAGGAGAAGAATTTACAATTTAAATTGTGCCGTAACCTACATGTCTAAAAAGACCAGATTTATCTTATTTTTGTCACATAATTTATCAAAATGGTTAGATTATGAAACACATTTTGTTGTCCACAACAATGCAAATTCAACATGCAACTTTTTTTTGCATGTTGAATTCCCTACGCCAGTGTTTAGGTGAGGTACAATGAGTCTCTGA
>JAPDVR010000001.1:2477500-2620000 GCA_026230005.1 Gila orcuttii | reverse complement strand
AGAAAGACAGACAGACAGTTAGAGAGAGACAGACAGACAGTTAGAGAGAGACAGACAGACAGTTAGAGAGAGACAGACAGACAGTTAGAGAGAAAGACAGACAGACAGTTAGAGAGAAAGACAGACAGACAGTTAGAGAGAAAGACAGACAGACAGTTAGAGAGAAAGACAGACAGTTAGAGAGAAAGACAGACAGTTAGAGAGAAAGACAGAGATAGACAGACAGATAGAGAGAAAGACAGAGATAGACAGACAGTTAGAGAGAAAGACAGAGATAGACAGACAGTTAGAGAAAGACAGAGATAGACAGATAGTAAGACAGACAGAGAGACAGACAGATAGAGAAAGACAGAGCGATAGATAGTTAGAGAGAAAGACAGATAGTTAGAGAGAAAGACAGAGACAGACAGATAGTTACAGAGAAAGACAGAGATAGACAGACAGATAGAGATAGACAGACAGATAGAGAGAAAGACAGAGATAGACAGACAGATAGAGAGAAAGACAGAGATAGACAGACAGTTAGAGAGAAAGACAGAGATAGACAGACAGTTAGAGAGAAAGACAGAGATAGACAGACAGTTAGAGAGAAAGACAGAGATAGACAGATAGTTAGAGAGAAAGACAGAGATAGACAGATAGTAAGACAGACAGTTACAGAGAAAGACAGATAGTTAGAGAGAAAGACAGATAGTTAGAGAGAAAGACAGAGATAGACAGATAGTTAGAGAGAAAGACAGAGATAGACAGATAGTAAGACAGACAGAGAGACAGACAGATAGAGAAAAAGACAGAGCGATAGACAGTTACAGAGAAAGACAGATAGTTAGAGAGAAAGACAGATAGTTAGAGAGAAAGACAGAGATAGACAGATAGTTAGAGAGAAAGACAGACAGACAGATAGTTACAGAGAAAGACAGAGAGATAGACAGATAGTTAAAGACAGAGACAGACAGATAGTTAGAGAGAAAGACAGATAGACAGATAGTTAGAGAGAAAGACAGACAGTTAGAGAGAAAGACAGAGATAGACAGACAGTTAGAGAGAAAGACAGATAGACAGTTAGAGAGAAAGACAGAGATAGACAGACAGATAGAGAGAAAGACAGAGATAGACAGACAGATAGAGAGAAAGACAGAGATAGACAGACAGATAGAGAGAAAGACAGAGATAGACAGACAGATAGAGAGAAAGACAGAGATAGACAGACAGATAGAGAGAAAGACAGAGATAGACAGACAGATAGAGAGAAAGACAGAGATAGACAGATAGTAAGACAGACAGAGAGACAGACAGATAGAGAAAAAGACAGAGCGATAGACAGTTACAGAGAAAGACAGATAGTTAGAGAGAAAGACAGATAGTTAGAGAGAAAGACAGAGATAGACAGATAGTTAGAGAGAAAGACAGAGAGATAGACAGATAGTTAGAAAGACAGAGAGATAGACAGATAGTTAGAGAGACAGACAGATAGTTAGAGAGAAAGACAGATAGACAGATAGTTAGAGAGAAAGACAGAGATAGACAGACAGTTAGAGAGAAAGACAGATAGACAGATAGAGAGAAAGACAGAGATAGACAGACAGATAGAGAGAAAGACAGAGATAGACAGACAGATAGAGAGAAAGACAGAGATAGACAGACAGATAGAGAGAAAGACAGAGATAGACAGACAGATAGAGAGAAAGACAGAGATAGACAGACAGATAGAGAGAAAGACAGAGATAGACAGACAGATAGAGATAGACAGACAGATAGAGAGAAAGACAGAGACAGACAGACAGATAGAGAGAAAGACAGAGACAGACAGATAGTTAGAGAGAAAGACAGAGACAGACAGATAGTTAGAGAGAAAGACAGAGACAGACAGATAGTTAGAGAGAAAGACAGAGACAGACAGATAGTTAGAGAGAAAGACAGATAGACAGACAGTTAGAGAGAAAGACAGTTAGACAGATAGTTAGAGAGAAAGACAGAGATAGACAGATAGTTAGAGAGAAAGACAGAGATAGACAGACAGTTAGAGAGAAAGACAGAGATAGACAGATAGTTAGAGAGAAAGACAGAGATAGACAGATAGTTAGAGAGAAAGACAGAGATAGACAGACAGTTAGAGAGAAAGACAGAGATAGACAGACAGTTAGAGAGAAAGACAGATAGACAGTTAGAGAGAAAGACAGAGACAGACAGATAGTTAGAGAGAAAGACAGAGACAGATAGTTAGAGAGAAAGACAGATAGACAGATAGTTAGAGAGAAAGACAGAGTTAGACAGATAGTTAGAGAGAAAGACAGAGACAGACAGATAGTTAGAGAGAAAGACAGATAGTTAGAGAGAAAGACAGATAGTTAGAGAGAAAGACAGATAGTTAGAGAGAAAGACAGATAGACAGATAGTTAGAGAGAAAGACAGAGTTAGACAGATAGTTAGAGAGAAAGACAGAGTTAGACAGATAGTTAGAGAGAAAGACAGAGATAGACAGACAGATAGAGAGAAAGACAGAGATAGACAGACAGTTAGAGAGAAAGACAGATAGTTAGAGAGAAAGACAGATAGTTGGAGAGAAAGACAGATAGACAGATAGTTAGAGAGAAAGACAGATAGTTAGAGAGAAAGACAGAGACAGATAGTTAGAGAGAAAGACAGATAGACAGATAGTTAGAGAGAAAGACAGAGATAGACAGATAGTTAGAGAGAAAGACAGAGATAGACAGATAGTTAGAGAGATAGACAGATAGTTAGAGAGATAGACAGATAGTTAGAGAGATAGACAGATAGTTAGAGAGATAGACAGATAGACAGATAGTTAGAGAGAAAGACAGATAGACAGATAGTTAGAGAGAAAGACAGAGAGACAGATAGTTAGGGAGAAAGACAGAGAGAGACAGATAGTTAGGGAGAAAGACAGATAGTTAGAGAGAAAGACAGAGATAGACCGATAGTTAGGGAGAAAGACAGAGATAGACAGATAGTTACAGAGAAAGACAGATAGAGAGAAAGACAGATAGACAGATAGTTAGAGAGAAAGACAGAGAGACCGACAGTTAGAGAGATAGACAGATAGTTAGAGAGAAAGACAGAGAGACAGACAGATAGTTAGAGAGAAAGACAGAGCGATAGACAGATTGTTACAGAGAAAGACAGATAGTTACAGAGAAAGACAGATAGTTACAGAGAAAGACAGAGAGATAGACAGATAGTTAGAGAGAAAGACAGATATACAGATAGTTGGAGAAAGACAGAGATAGACAGATAGTTAGAGAGAAAGACAGAGAGACAGATAGTTAGGGAGAAAGACAGAGATAGACAGATAGTTAGGGAGAAAGACAGAGTTAGACAGATAGTTAGAGAGAAAGACAGATAGTTACAGAGAAAGACAGAGAGATAGACAGATAGTTAGAGAGAAAGACAGAGATAGACAGATAGTTACAGAGAAAGACAGATAGTTACAGAGAAAGACAGAGAGATAGACAGATAGTTAGAGAGAAAGACAGATATACAGATAGTTGGAGAAAGACAGAGATAGACAGATAGTTAGAGAGAAAGACAGAGAGACAGATAGTTAGGGAGAAAGACAGAGATAGACAGATAGTTAGGGAGAAAGACAGAGATAGACAGATAGTTAGGGAGAAAGACAGAGTTAGACAGATAGTTAGAGAGAAAGACAGAGACAGACAGATAGTTAGAGAGAAAGACAGAGTTAGACAGATAGTTAGAGAGAAAGACAGAGATAGACAGATAGTTAGAGAGAAAGACAGAGACAGACAGATAGTTAGAGAGAAAGACAGAGAGAGACAGATAGTTAGAGAGAAAGACAGATAGTTAGAGAGAAAGACAGAGACAGACAGATAGTTAGAGAGAAAGACAGAGACAGATAGTTAGAGAGAAAGACAGAGACAGATAGTTAGAGAGAAAGACAGATAGACAGATAGTTAGAGAGAAAGACAGAGATAGACAGATAGTTCGAGAGAAAGACAGAGATAGACAGACAGTTAGAGAGAAAGACAGAGACAGACAGATAGTTAGAGAGAAAGACAGAGCGATAGACAGATAGTTAGAGAGAAAGACAGAGATAGACAGACAGTTAGAGAGAAAGACAGAGACAGACAGATAGTTAGAGAGAAAGACAGAGCGATAGACAGATAGTTAGAGAGAAAGACAGATAGTTAGAGAGAAAGACAGATAGTTAGAGAGAAAGACAGATAGTTAGAGAGAAAGACAGATATACAGATAGTTGGAGAAAGACAGAGATAGACAGATAGTTAGAGAGAAAGACAGAGAGACAGACAGATAGTTAGGGAGAAAGACAGATAGTTAGGGAGAAAGACAGATAGTTAGGGAGAAAGACAGAGAGACAGACAGATAGTTACAGAGAAAGACAGATAGTTAGAGAGAAAGACAGATAGTTAGAGAGAAAGACAGATATACAGATAGTTGGAGAAAGACAGAGATAGACAGATAGTTAGAGAGAAAGACAGAGAGACAGACAGACAGTTAGAGAGAAAGACAGAGATAGACAGACAGTTAGAGAAAGACAGAGATAGACAGACAGTTAGAGAGAAAGACAGAGACAGACAGATAGTTAGAGAGAAACACAGAGCGATAGACAGATAGTTAGAGAGAAAGACAGACAGAGAGACAGACAGAGAGAAAGACAGAGAGAAAGACAGAGAGAGACAGATAGTTAGAAAGACAGAGCGATAGACCGTTACAGAGAAAGACAGAGATAGACAGATAGAGAGAAAGACAGAGATAGACAGATAGTTACAGAGATAGACAGATAGAGAGAAAGACAGAGATAGACAGATAGTAAGAGAGAAAGACAGAGATAGACAGATAGTTAGAGAGAAAGACAGACAGAGAGACAGACAGAGAGAAAGACAGAGAGAAAGACAGAGAGAAAGACAGAGAGAAAGACAGAGAGAGACAGATAGTTAGAAAGACAGAGCGATAGACCGTTACAGAGAAAGACAGAGATAGACAGATAGTTACAGAGAAAGACAGAGCGATAGACAGATAGTTACAGAGATAGACAGATAGAGAGAAAGACAGAGAGATAGACAGATAGTTACAGAGAAAGAGAGCGATAGACAGATAGTTACAGAGATAGACAGATAGAGAGAAAGACAGAGATAGACAGATAGTAAGAGAGAAAGACAGAGATAGACAGATAGTTAGAGAGACAGACAGAGAGACAGACAGAGAGAAAGACAGAGAGAAAGACAGAGAGAAAGACAGAGAGAAAGACAGAGAGAAAGACAGAGAGAAAGACAGAGAGAAAGACAGAGAGAAAGACAGAGAGAAAGACAGAGAGAAAGACAGAGAGAAAGACAGAGAGAAAGACAGAGAGAAAGACAGATAGTTAGAAAGACAGAGCGATAGACCGTTACAGAGAAAGACAGAGATAGACAGATAGTTACAGAGAAAGACAGAGCGATAGACAGATAGTTACAGAGATAGACAGATAGAGAGAAAGACAGAGAGATAGACAGATAGTTACAGAGAAAGAGAGCGATAGACAGATAGTTACAGAGATAGACAGATAGAGAGAAAGACAGAGATAGACAGATAGTAAGAGAGAAAGACAGAGATAGACAGATAGTTAGAGAGAAAGACAGAGATAGACAGATAGTTAGAGAGAAAGACAGAGATAGACAGATAGTTAGAGAGAAAGACAGAGTGATAGACAGATAGTTAGAGAGAAAGACAGAGATAGACAGATAGTAAGAGAGAAAGACAGAGCGATAGACAGATAGTTAGAGAGAAAGACAGAGATAGACAGATAGTTAGAGAGAAAGACAGAGATAGACAGATAGTTAGAGAGAAAGACAGAGTGATAGACAGATAGTTAGAGAGAAAGACAGAGTGATAGACAGTGTCAAGCGTTTTTGTGTGACTGTGCGTTTCCCCACACTTGAAAGAGATAGGTTCTCACTATTGAAGTTATAAACTGGATTCCACTCAATGATTTGGCCTTGTGAATTATTTCCATCCATTTATTTAGAATTCATGTAGGTAAAAAACCTTTAAAAACAAACATACATACAGTGTTAATCACAGGAAAACCCAATAAAGTGCATAAGTTGGCACGTTTAACATGACTTAATTTTACTCAAGCAGCACTACAAACACATAATTTCCCCAAGTTAATTAACCATTTAAACAAGAACATTTCACCAAACCAAAATATATTTCACATAGATCTGAGTTGGTAAATATTACACATTCAATTAAGGGTGGTAGGCTAAGTATTATACAGCTCAATACCAATAAATCACATCCGTAATCTAATCCACATTCCAAAGCACAAAGTAAATGCATTTTAATACCTTTACACATTTGCATGATTTAAATTGACAGATCATTTCCCAATCTATATACAAAGATATAGTCAAATACTTATTTTTATCAAATGGGTTTAAAATCAATATTCCATATGATTTAAACAACTGTAAAATATCTCAAACATACAACAACTAACAGAGTTCAGCGTTTCTCAACTAGCAGAGCTTCAAGCTTACCGGCTGTCACTTCAGAGTTTTTTGGTGAGTACCCGATCCCGCACAATGTTCAAACAGACACCAAGCTCGAACACTCGAGCCAGCGCTGCTATTTGCCGTAGCGTCAGCTCCCAGTGCACACACACGAGCAACAGTGCGCTGCTTTATCCAGCCTGGGCACGCACAACTGATTGCAGATTAGCTTCACCTGGTACTAATGAGGGAATGCGAGGTGACGCGCGATTTGCCAAAACAGACAGATAGTTAGAGAGAAAGACAGAGGCTGCGTTCGGAATCGCATTCTTCCCTACTATCCACCTTATTCCTGACAAGCTTACTGCGTTTTGAATTATGGGTGGCACTTCCGGTTTGGGGAACTCCCATTCAAAAAGACTGAAACGAATCATTTCAAATCATAAGGTTGCCCTACAAATAAAGCTGATCCGTCAGTTTGACTTAATGGGCTATCAGTTTTCTTTCATGTTTTATCTAAGAATAACATGAGAATAACGTAACACTTGGTATTTTAACGTGACATAAGAATATCTATAGTAAGAGCTCTGCATTCTTTTCCTCATGATTATTTTCTTTTTTTAACGTTACTTTTGAATTTCGCTATGATAGTATGATAAAGGTCAACATATACTGCACATTTGTGGTCTGTTCTCCCGATTTAATTTACGATGTATACCATTAATAATTCACTGGAATCCTCCCCAAATCCTCACGTCTCTTTCCAGGTTTGGTTTCACAGGTAACGTAAATACAATTTATTATGTGTCAAAATGACTGAAATCACTTTAAAATAGTATCACGCAATGCTGAAGTAAAACTTTTTTTTATTATTAAGGCGTATGTTACATAATACAGATTACCACAGTGATATTTAACCGACCGATTTTGCTGTGGAAAGATGCTTTTTCAGAGATTATTCATGGTATGTTGAAAGTACCTTGTTGATGCTTTTACACGTTTAAATGTCCTTTTAATGTTCAATGGTTGAAGGGTGAGTAGAATAATATATGTCATCGTACACGGTTTAAAAATATATATATATTATTGCGTCCATAGAGCTAGTCTTTCACTGATTGTTTACATCTTAACGGAAGTTACACCCATAATTCGCGCAAAGCTTCATGGGGCGCAGGAATACTGTGGATATAGTAGGCGAAAAGAGTAGGCGAGCGAAAAAGTACGTTCGAATCCTCAGTATTCATAAAAGAGTAGGCGAGAATTACCTGGTTGACGTACTAATTATCGCGAGATTTGGACGATAGTGCGTTCGAATATGCCTACTTTCCTACTATATAGTAGGCGAAAACAGTACGTGAGGGAAGCAGTACGTTCGAAACATCGGTATTCCTAAAAGAGTAGGCGAGAAGTTCCCGGATGATCTCCTGCTTTCGCCCAGACATTTGAGTGTTTTTCAGCTTGTACTCATCTATCCCAGGAGGCCACGCGAGAGGATACGATATAAAAAAGAACAAGAAGAAGTAGATATTCATACTCAAACATGACGGAAAGGGTGGACGAGACTGTTTTCAAATGTGAGTATTACAAATACAAACCAAATCGCATGTGTTGAACTAACTTTCTGTACAGTAAATTGTTGAACTGTTGAAGGTGCAAAGACGCTATATAATATGGTAAATTTGTGATTTTGCCGTAAATCACATTTTATTGGATAGAGGAGCTCCATAAGGACACATACGTCTTTAAACTGTATTTGCATACATTTTCAACCGTATACATCTGAAATACCATTACTAAATATTTATTCAAAATCTGGCAAGATTACTACGTGTAACTGATATGAAATAGACATTGAGTGATGTGTGTGTACTATTGTTTAGGAGAATTCACTGTTGTTAACACTGTTTTTATTAGTTTAATGCATTTTACATAAAGTAACTAAACATAAGTAATCTATTTCATTTATCCATTAGTACTGTTGAAAAATTGTTGAACATTTATGATGGATAAAAAGCTATTTATTAGCAAAAACCTCAACATAAGCTCATAAATCACAGAGGTAACGTGAGTCTTGTCTGGATGTTACAGGGACGGATGAGCACACGCGGCTGCTTATCCGGTGGAGAGTGGCTCATGAAGCGCTCTTCACTGGAAAGCGCTGCCATCAAAGGCTTTGAGTGACTATACAGAAATATTTAAAAATCAATTGAATACTTTATTTGCAGTACATTTCAATTATTGTATTTTCAAACAGAGATATAACTTTTTCATTCTTGATTTCTCTCTTGCTGCAGATCTTTTGTGGAGGAGCAGAGCCTGCAAGGCAGGGGGACGGCGGCGTTTGTTAAAAAAAAATGGGAAAACCTGAAACAAAAATACAAAGTAAGATCATTTTGTTACTTCTAATACATAAATTAAATGATTAAATATTGTGCTGTTAAAATGACTGCTTTTGTATCATGCTTGTGCATTTTTGCAGGATCTGAAATGTCCGCAGACGGGGGTGAGCACTGAGGATGGAGAGGACACAGCAGCGTCCTGGAAGTGGTACACTGCCATGGATGAGGCAATTGGGGGCAGACCCTCCATCTCTCCTCCTGCCCTCGTTGCCTCATGTGGGCCGGATGCTGCTGTGGTCTCTTCATCCTCAGTGAGGCCAGAGCCAGCAAGAGCCAGGAAAAGGGCTATAGATGTGGAGGAGCTGATCCGGGACATGGAGGAGCGAGAAGAGGAGAGAGAGCGGAAGGCAGCTGAGAGGGAGGAGAGGCTGTGGAGAGAAATGGAGGAGAAGGAGGACAGAAGAGAACGGGAGAGACGAGAGAGAGAGAGGAAAGACAAGAAAGAGAAGTAAGAGAAAGAGAAGAGAGATGGCACCGGGAGGCAGTCGAGAGAGAGGAAAGGAGAGAAAGAGAAACCAACGAAAGGGATGAAAGGTTCCTTTCTGTTCTTCAGATGCTCGCCAAAAAATAAATTATTTGACAAAAAACATCTTCTGATCTTTTGCACATTTGGGTTGATGTGAATTAAATTTGTGAATAAAAATGGGAATCTATATATATATATATATATATATATATATATATACACACAGTACTGTGCAACAACTACAAATGGTGGCCTAAGAATTTTGTACAATAATATGTATATAAAACAAACTATTCCTAGGCATTCACAGTACATTATAGACTTCTAGAAATTTAGTGATACTTTAAGATTGTAATCAAATTCATAAATTAAATATTTATGAAACGTTGATTAATAATTAGTGAATGTATGGTGTAATGTAAGAAGAAAAAACACTTTAAAACACTGGTTTTACTGGAGTGTATTATATGACTTTTAAAGGTTTACAGAGTTCATGCAAGGATCTTAAAGGCAGGTCATGGAGGGTTCAGTTCCAGCACACCTGTCAGTAAATTTCAAGTAGTCAGTTATTAATTGGTTTAAATTGATTCAGGGGTGTATAATTAGGGTTGGAAAAACTCTGCTGGATAATAGCCCTCCATGACCAAAGCTGAACTTGAGACTGTTTACACAAATTACACACAGTAAAATAGTGACTAAAGGGTTACTTAACCCAAGCAAATAAATCATAATAGTAATAATTCAATAGTCATTATTTACTCGCCTTGATGTTGTTTGATCCCTCTGTTTTTTGTTTTCCTGAACACAAAAGGTGATTTTGGTCAGGTTTGTACTGTTTGGTTTAATACAATATCAGTCAATGGACTTTAAGAAGCTTCAAAAGCGTTATTAAATAATGCCATGAAGCTTCTGAAAGTTGGGCTCCATTGACTGATATTGTATGAAACCAAAAAATTCCCTTTTGTATTTAAACAATAAAAAACATTAAATAAGTAAATAGTAAACCGTAAATAATTGCTGTATTTATATGTTGAGGTGAACTAACCCTTTAACCCACCAAATATAAATTGTAGTAAATTTATGTATGCATTTTGCATTATAGTAATTCCTTGACAAACTAAGCAGCTTTGACTGTTTATGCCCATGACTGGTTCAAAAAATGCTTTACAAATATCAATCACATTTATGCATTTGACATATTTTTTATCAAAAGTGATTAACTCCATTTATTTACAGGGACAATGACCCTGGACAAACCTGGAGTAAAGAGCCTTGCTGATTGACCAGCAATCTTCTTCTAACCAGTTCATTGGTTTATCCCTCTTCACTACAAAAGGTTTTAAAGCTCTTACAAATATTTGCATGTAATTGTAAACCTATAAAATGACATTTGTCAAGAAAGTGAATGCTGACAACATGAATTTTAAAACATTTTTATCTTTCTTAATGTTTTAAAGGTAGTCATGCTCATGGAGAGCCGGCACAGGGATGTTTGGAGCAGACACTGCAGCAGCCAGATTGTCCCGCACTTGTTCTCCCACTCTTGCTGCAAGGTTGTGGGGATCAGGGGGGCCGTCATCATGGTCTTCCTCATCCTCTGGCTCAACGATGTCCCCATTGGCTAGAGCGAGATTGTGAAGCACAGCGCAGCACGCAACAATCTCAGGCACGAAGGCAGGGATCACCTCCAAGGCCTTGAAGAAAATGCAGCGCCAGCGTGTCTTCAGCATCCCAAAAGCTCTCTCCACGATGTTGCGGGCACGGGAGTGCTTGCTGTTGAAACGAGCCTGCACAGGGTTCTGTACAGGCTCTCTGTAAGGGGTGATGAGGCAGATGGGTGCACTCAGGCAAGGATAGCCTCCATCCCCGAGGATGCACTTGCCTGCAGGTGGGTAAAGGTTGCCAGCATACACAGGGCTGTTCCTCAGCACCCTGGCATCGTGCACAGACCCAGGATATCCCACAAAGACAACAAGGAATTTCCCCCGGTGATCAGAGATGGCCTGGAGTTGGATGGAGTGAAACAGCTTCCTGTTGAAGTAACAGTGGGAGTTATTTGCTGGAGGTTTGATACGGATATGACAGCCGTCTATTGCACACTCTTAAAAATAAAGGTTCCAAAATAGGTGCCATAGAAGAACCATTTTGGTTCCCAAAAAACCTTTTAGTGAATCATTCTAAAAAGAAAATTTTTTTGAACATATTAATAATCTAAAGAACCTTTTTCCACTATAAATAAACTTTTGTGGAACAAAATGGTTCTTTATGGAGTCAATGATGCAGATAAAGAACCACATTAAATTTAACAGAATGATTATTTATCTTACACAAACCTCTCTCAAAGTTAATAAAAAATTTACTTTTGGATTTCTGAACTGACACTATAGGTGGAATGAGCGGCCAAATCATCTAAAAAAATGGTTCTTTTTGGAACGATTCACTAAAAGTTTTTTTGGGAACCAACATGGTTCTTCTATGACACCTATTTTAGAACCTTTATTTTTAAGAGTGCACCAACTACTCTGCTGAAAGCTGGTGACCCAGACAGCTGTGCAAATCCTGCTCCCACTGCCTCCAGGTCATCTCCGGTCGGAAAGCAGATCACCCTCCTGAAATTCCCATGATGGCCTTGCTCACTCTGTGCACAATGTCATGCACAGAGGTCTTTGGGATATCGAAGGTCTGCGACACCACCCTGTAGGATGCTGCATGGGCCAGCCAGTGCAGGAACACAAGGACCTCAATCTCCCGTTCCCATCCCAGGTCAGATCCAGGTCTGACTGCAGCAATCAGGGACCTGATGGACGGCATAGACAGGCGAAGGTGGGCACGGTGGTCAGCTGCCTCATCAAGATAAAGCCGCAAAATGGGAACAGCTCTATTGAGATGGCAGTATGATGTGGGGTTCACTGCCTGCAATAAATACATCATAGTTTGTTAGAACAAAACAATCAAAAACAATGTTTCATGTGGTATTGACTTGTATATGTATTTATTTATTGTGATGATTTATTTTATTCATTCACTTATTTTTATTCATGTTTCATATTGTTGTCAGTAAATAAAATATGAATTTCATGAATAAAAATGTATTTACATCGTCTGCATTTGTCTAGTGTGTATTCATGCATAGCTATGTCATATGATAATACAAAAGTTTGCTTGTTTTACAAAACTACATAATTAATAATGTATATATATATTATAATAATGTTATATAATTAACTGTTGATCACAGCATTTGTCATAATTATTGTGCATAAGTGTTGGGATGGGCTAGTAATGAAATTCTTTCTGGGGTAATCTTAATTGTTTAAGTAGTAATACTTGCTTTGTTTGAGAATAAAATCATCAGTCTTCTCCAAAGGCGAGATCGTCGAGCAGCTGCCCGACATCTCCTTTGTGCACACCTTAATCTAACAATTGCAGACATGCCAACCATTTCAAACGCTGAACTAAACCGTTCTAGTAAAGTTGTCGAGTTACTGATGCAATCAGCTGTTAGTGCACCTGTCGCTCATGACTTTTAAATTGTTGCGCTTGTGAAAACTTCATAGGTCACATGTAACGTCAACATGGCGAATGATGTCCGGATCGCATTCATACTTAACGAGATTTGGCCATTAAGTACCTACTCTTTTAGCGCTCGTTAAGTAAGTACTCATTGAAATTAAGTACCTACTCATTGAGTATGCGATTCCGAACGCAGCCAGAGAGTTAGACAGATAGTTAGAGAGAAAGACAGAGAGATAGACAGATAGTTAGAGAGAAAGACAGAGAGATAGACAGATAGTTAGAGAGAAAGACAGAGAGTTAGACAGATAGTTAGAGAGAAAGACAGACAGAGAGATAGACAGATAGTTACAGAGAAAGACAGAGAGATAGACAGATAGTTAGAAAGACAAAGAGACAGACATATAGTTAGAGAGAAAGACAGAGAGATAGACAGATAGTTACAGAGAAAGACAGAGATAGACAGATAGTTAGAGAGAAAGACAGAGTTAGACAGATAGTTAGAAAGACAAAGAGACAGACAGATAGTTCGAGAGAAAGACAGAGCGATAGACAGATAGTTAGAGAGAAAGACAGAGATAGACAGATAGAGAGAAAGACAGATAGTTAGACAGATAGTTAGACAGATAGTTAGAGAGAAAGACAGAGAGATAGACAGATGTGACCCTGCCTGTGAAAACCCAGCTAAAGTCATTTTTTTGTGATTCACGGTTTTCTACATAAAATCATCCTACATAATGTAAAGAACATTCTGTGAAAATATAACCTTGATATCTTTAATATTGACGGAGTAAGGCTATGTCAAAGATTTGCTGAATTTCGGGCTCAGAAAATCATGTTTTTGAGAAATTCCAATTTAAAAAAAAGCTTATTTTTAAAACTGCAACACATTTGATCCATAATTATCCTCCATATGTGCCATATACCACATTAAAGCTGAGATTCTCCCCTTTTTAGTGATATAGGACACATTTATGGGAAAATTCTTAAAGTTTTGTAAAACAGGCCTATTTATTATGATGCGCATGTCCAAAAAGCTAAAAGCATAAAAACATTGAAACGAATGGGGGTACCAGAAGAGCTTGATTGTAACAACAATTACCATGTCAATTCAGTTGAATGATTTGTATAACTTTATTAGTAAAATGAAATATCAGAGAAAATATAATATCAGACTAATAGCTTGGGGTTCAATCACCAAAACTGGCTCGTCCTCATCATCATGTTGGTCACTGCCTGAAAAAACAAGGAGAATTGTTTCAATTCAAAGCAAGAGACCTAAACATGCAGGGGAGGGGGGTTATCCATTTTAAATCCACATTTAAAATGGATAATGAAGCATTTTATATGAAGATATCAGACTGGATCTGATTAATTGAGGGGAGGGCATAGGGACAAGAAACAGGTATGGATATGGCCATGGCTTCAATTCAGAGTGTAATCAAACAAATAAACATGTCATAAACGTAATTAATTTAAACTGACTCAATCCCAATCAACAAATGTAATAAACATTTAAATCCACTATTTTTGCATCACAGGATGATTTCTGTGTTAGCATTACATTGGCTGAACACTGACAGTAGGCCTATGTTACATATTCAGCATAAAAAAAAAAGAATGACAAAAACTTACCGTCAAATTCCTCGTCAGTTTCGTCAAAGAATGTGTCCTGTTCATCATCACCATCATCCTCCAGAAAATAATCCGCTATAAAACCGGTTAAATCATAATTTGGGGCAATTCCACCGAGATTAATATCTAACAAGCTGTTAGCAATCAGCTATTTTACGTTCCTGCTCATGCTTCGGTGCTGCCATGTCAGATGTCAAAACAACGCAGTAAATTACCATCCAGCAAACGAATTATATTACTGACACTTAGCAGGCCTAAAATGTCCTTAAAATAAGATTAATATTATTGGCAGAATACTGAGCTACAAAACAAATAAGCTGTTCTTAAATGTTTGTCGATGACACGAAACAATCTCCTCAGACATCTGAACCCGGCTTAAGTCGCATTTTTTTTTCATTGCGTTGACCTGTTTGCCGCTCGTGCGGATTGATATTAAGGTCTGTTCACTCTTTCTAATAGAAATAAGTAGAAAAGAAGTTCCTGAACTGAATGATATAAGAATCAGCAGGTGTTGTTGCGCCAAAAAATAAACCCAGAGACGATTGAAATGTATAGAAAGCCCACGTCCGGTATTTTTTTTTTGGCGCAAAAGTATAACGTAGTGTCAATAAAATCATTAATTTTAGTATTTATCATGTTATAAATGAAAATGTGAGTATTGCATCTCAAAACCCTTGGTATAATCTATCATTTACAGCAATAAACACACATTACCTATTTTTGTAATTTTTATGGCTATGACTACTTTGACGCTCTTTTACTCATAATTAGATTCTGCGACTTTAGCCGGGGGTTCACAGGCGGGGTAACAGATAGTTAGAGAGAAAGACAGAGAGATAGACAGATAGTTCGAGTGAAAGACAGAGCGATAGACAGATAGTTAGAGAGAAAGACAGAGATAGACAGATAGAGAGAAAGACAGATAGTTAGACAGATAGTTAGAGAGAAAGACAGAGAGATAGACAGATAGTTAGAGAGAAAGACAGAGAGTTAGACAGATAGTTAGAAAGACAAAGAGACAGACAGATAGTTAGAGAGAAAGACAGAGATAGACAGATAGAGAGAAAGACAGATAGTTAGACAGATAGTTAGAGAAAGACAGAGAGATAGACAGATACTTAGAGAGAAAGACAGAGATAGACAGATAGAGAGAAAGACAGATAGTTAGACAGATAGTTAGAGAGAAAGACAGAGAGATAGACAGATACTTAGAGAGAAAGACAGAGAGACAGACAGATAGTTAGAGAGAAAGACAGAGAGATAGACAGATAGTTAGAGAGAAAGACAGAGAGTTAGACAGATAGTTAGAGAGAAAGACAGAGAGATAGACAGTTACAGAGTAAGACAGAGAGATAGACAGATAGTTACAGAGAAAGACAGAGAGATAGACAGATAGTTACAGAGAAAGACAGATAGATAGACAGATAGTTAGAGAGAAAGACAGATAGATAGACAGATAGTTACAGAGAAAGACAGAGAGATAGACAGATAGTTACAGAGAAAGAAAGAGAGACAGACAGATAGTTACAGAGAAAGAAAGAGAGACAGACAGATAGTTAGAGAGAAAGAAAGAGAGACAGACAGATAGTTACAGAGAAAGAAAGAGAGACAGACAGATAGTTAGAGAGAAAGACAGATAGATAGACAGATAGTTAGAGAGAAAGACAGATAGATAGACAGATAGTTACAGAGAAAGACAGAGAGATAGACAGATAGTTACAGAGAAAGAAAGAGAGACAGACAGATAGTTACAGAGAAAGAAAGAGAGACAGACAGATAGTTAGAAAGACAGATAGATAGACAGATAGTTAGAGAGAAAGGCAGAGAGATAGACAGATAGTTAGAGAGAAAGACAGATAGATAGACAGATAGTTACAGAGAAAGACAGAGAGATAGACAGATAGTTACAGAGAAAGAAAGAGAGACAGACAGATAGTTACAGAGAAAGAAAGAGAGACAGACAGATAGTTAGAGAGAAAGACAGAGAGATAGACAGATAGTTAGAGAGAAAGACAGAGAGTTAGACAGATAGTTAGAAAGACAAAGAGACAGACAGATAGTTACAGAGAAAGACAGAGAGATAGACAGATAGTTAGAGAGAAAGACAGAGTTAGACAGATAGTTAGAAAGACAAAGAGACAGACAGATAGTTAGAGAGAAAGAAAGAGAGACAGACAGATAGTTAGAGAGAAAGACAGAGAGATAGACAGATAGTTACAGAGAAAGAAAGAGAGAGACAGATAGTTAGAGAGAAAGACAGAGAGATAGACAGATAGTTTGAGAGAAAGACAGAGCGATAGACAGATAGTTAGAGAGAAAGACAGAGATAGACAGATAGAGAGAAAGACAGATAGTTAGACAGATAGTTAGAGAGAAAGACAGAGAGATAGACAGATAGTTACAGAGAAAGACAGAGAGATAGACAGATAGTTAGAGAGAAAGACAGAGTTAGACAGATAGTTAGAAAGACAGAGACAGACATATAGTTAGAGAGAAAGACAGAGAGATAGACAGATAGTTCGAGAGAAAGACAGAGCGATAGACAGATAGTTAGAGAGAAAGACAGAGATAGACAGATAGAGAGAAAGACAGATAGTTAGACAGATAGTTAGAGAGAAAGACAGAGAGATAGACAGATAGTTAGAGAGAAAGACAAAGAGACAGACAGATAGTTAGAGAGAAAGACAGAGATAGACAGATAGAGAGAAAGACAGATAGTTAGACAGATAGTTAGAGAGAAAGACAGAGAGATAGACAGATAGTTAGAGAGAAAGACAGAGAGTTAGACAGATAGTTAGAAAGACAAAGAGACAGACAGATAGTTACAGAGAAAGACAGAGAGATAGACAGATAGTTAGAGAGAAAGACAGAGTTAGACAGATAGTTAGAAAGACAAAGAGACAGACAGATAGTTAGAGAGAAAGACAGAGAGATAGACAGATAGTTAGAGAGAAAGACAGAGAGTTAGACAGATAGTTAGAGAGAAAGACAGAGATAGACAGATAGAGAGAAAGACAGATAGTTAGACAGATAGTTAGAGAGAAAGACAGAGAGATAGACAGATAGTTAGAGAGAAAGACAAAGAGACAGACAGATAGTTAGAGAGAAAGACAGAGATAGACAGATAGAGAGAAAGACAGATAGTTAGACAGATAGTTAGAGAGAAAGACAGAGAGATAGACAGATAGTTAGAGAGAAAGACAGAGAGTTAGACAGATAGTTAGAAAGACAAAGAGACAGACAGATAGTTACAGAGAAAGACAGAGAGATAGACAGATAGTTAGAGAGAAAGACAGAGTTAGACAGATAGTTAGAAAGACAAAGAGACAGACAGATAGTTAGAGAGAAAGACAGAGAGATAGACAGATAGTTAGAGAGAAAGACAGAGAGATAGACAGATACTTAGAGAGAAAGACAGAGAGACAGACAGATAGTTAGAGAGAAAGACAGAGATAGACAGATAGAGAGAAAGACAGATAGTTAGACAGATAGTTAGAGAGAAAGACAGAGAGATAGACAGATACTTAGAGAGAAAGACAGAGAGACAGACAGATAGTTAGAGAGAAAGACAGAAAGATAGACAGATACTTAGAGAGAAAGACAGAGAGACAGACAGATAGTTAGAGAGAAAGACAGAGAGTTAGACAGATAGTTAGAGAGAAAGACAGAGAGATAGACAGTTACAGAGAAAGACAGAGAGATAGACAGATAGTTACAGAGAAAGACAGAGAGATAGACAGATAGTTACAGAGAAAGATAGATAGATAGACAGATAGTTAGAGAGAAAGACAGATAGATAGACAGATAGTTACAGAGAAAGACAGAGAGATAGACAGATAGTTAAAGAGAAAGACAGAGAGATAGACAGATAGTTAGAGAGACAGACAGATAGTTACAGAGAAAGAAAGAGAGACAGACAGATAGTTACAGAGAAAAACAGAGATAGACAGATAGTTAGAGAGATAGACAGATAGTTACAGAGAAAGATAGATAGATAGACAGATAGTTAGAGAGAAAGACAGATAGATAGACAGATAGTTAGAGAGAAAGGCAGAGAGATAGACAGATAGTTACAGAGAAAGACAGAGAGATAGACAGATAGTTACAGAGAAAGAAAGAGAGACAGACAGATAGTTAGAGAGAAAGAAAGAGAGACAGACAGATAGTTACAGAGAAAGAAAGAGAGACAGACAGATAGTTACAGAGAAAGACAGAGAGACAGACAGACAGATAGTTACAGAGAAAGACAGAGAGATAGACAGATAGTTAGAGAGATAGACAGAGAGATAGACAGATAGTTAGAGAGATTGACAAAGAGACAGACAGATAGTTAGAGAGAAAGACAGAGAGATAGACAGATAGTTAGAAAGACAAAGAGACAGACAGATAGTTACAGAGAAAGAAAGAGAGACAGACAGATAGTTACAGAGAAAGACAGAGAGACAGACAGATAGTTACAGAGAAAGACAGAGAGACAGACAGATAGTTACAGAGAAAGACAGAGAGACAGACAGATAGTTAGAGAGAAAGACAGAGAGATAGACAGATAGTTACAGAGATAGACAAAGAGACAGACAGATAGTTAGAGAGAAAGACAGAGAGATAGACAGATAGTTAGAAAGACAAAGAGACAGACAGATAGTTACAGAGAAAGAAAGAGAGACAGACAGATAGTTACAGAGAAAGACAGAGAGACAGACAGATAGTTACAGAGAAAGACAGAGAGATAGACAGATAGTTAGAGAGAAAGGCAGAGAGACAGACAGATAGTTACAGAGAAAGACAGAGAGATAGACAGATAGTTACAGAGAAAGACAGAGAGACAGACAGATAGTTACAGAGAAAGACAGAGAGATAGACAGATAGTTACAGAGAAAGACAGAGAGTTAGACAGATAGTTAGAAAGACAAAGAGACAGACAGATAGTTACAGAGAAAGACAGAGAGATAGACAGATAGTTAGAGAGAAAGACAGAGTTAGACAGATAGTTAGAAAGACAAAGAGACAGACAGATAGTTAGAGAGAAAGACAGAGAGATAGACAGATAGTTAGAGAGAAAGACAGAGAGATAGACAGATACTTAGAGAGAAAGACAGAGAGACAGACAGATAGTTAGAGAGAAAGACAGAGATAGACAGATAGAGAGAAAGACAGATAGTTAGACAGATAGTTAGAGAGAAAGACAGAGAGATAGACAGATACTTAGAGAGAAAGACAGAGAGACAGACAGATAGTTAGAGAGAAAGACAGAAAGATAGACAGATACTTAGAGAGAAAGACAGAGAGACAGACAGATAGTTAGAGAGAAAGACAGAGAGTTAGACAGATAGTTAGAGAGAAAGACAGAGAGATAGACAGTTACAGAGAAAGACAGAGAGATAGACAGATAGTTACAGAGAAAGACAGAGAGATAGACAGATAGTTACAGAGAAAGATAGATAGATAGACAGATAGTTAGAGAGAAAGACAGATAGATAGACAGATAGTTACAGAGAAAGACAGAGAGATAGACAGATAGTTACAGAGAAAGACAGAGAGACAGACAGATAGTTACAGAGAAAGACAGAGAGATAGACAGATAGTTACAGAGAAAGACAGAGAGACAGACAGATAGTTACAGAGAAAGACAGAGAGATAGACAGATAGTTACAGAGAAAGACAGAGAGTTAGACAGATAGTTAGAAAGACAAAGAGACAGACAGATAGTTACAGAGAAAGACAGAGAGATAGACAGATAGTTAGAGAGAAAGACAGAGTTAGACAGATAGTTAGAAAGACAAAGAGACAGACAGATAGTTAGAGAGAAAGACAGAGAGATAGACAGATAGTTAGAGAGAAAGACAGAGAGATAGACAGATACTTAGAGAGAAAGACAGAGAGACAGACAGATAGTTAGAGAGAAAGACAGAGATAGACAGATAGAGAGAAAGACAGATAGTTAGACAGATAGTTAGAGAGAAAGACAGAGAGATAGACAGATACTTAGAGAGAAAGACAGAGAGACAGACAGATAGTTAGAGAGAAAGACAGAAAGATAGACAGATACTTAGAGAGAAAGACAGAGAGACAGACAGATAGTTAGAGAGAAAGACAGAGAGTTAGACAGATAGTTAGAGAGAAAGACAGAGAGATAGACAGTTACAGAGAAAGACAGAGAGATAGACAGATAGTTACAGAGAAAGACAGAGAGATAGACAGATAGTTACAGAGAAAGATAGATAGATAGACAGATAGTTAGAGAGAAAGACAGATAGATAGACAGATAGTTACAGAGAAAGACAGAGAGATAGACAGATAGTTAAAGAGAAAGACAGAGAGATAGACAGATAGTTAGAGAGACAGACAGATAGTTACAGAGAAAGAAAGAGAGACAGACAGATAGTTACAGAGAAAAACAGAGATAGACAGATAGTTAGAGAGATAGACAGATAGTTACAGAGAAAGATAGATAGATAGACAGATAGTTAGAGAGAAAGACAGATAGATAGACAGATAGTTAGAGAGAAAGGCAGAGAGATAGACAGATAGTTACAGAGAAAGACAGAGAGATAGACAGATAGTTACAGAGAAAGAAAGAGAGACAGACAGATAGTTAGAGAGAAAGAAAGAGAGACAGACAGATAGTTACAGAGAAAGAAAGAGAGACAGACAGATAGTTACAGAGAAAGACAGAGAGACAGACAGACAGATAGTTACAGAGAAAGACAGAGAGATAGACAGATAGTTAGAGAGATAGACAGAGAGATAGACAGATAGTTAGAGAGATTGACAAAGAGACAGACAGATAGTTAGAGAGAAAGACAGAGAGATAGACAGATAGTTAGAAAGACAAAGAGACAGACAGATAGTTACAGAGAAAGAAAGAGAGACAGACAGATAGTTACAGAGAAAGACAGAGAGACAGACAGATAGTTACAGAGAAAGACAGAGAGACAGACAGATAGTTACAGAGAAAGACAGAGAGACAGACAGATAGTTAGAGAGAAAGACAGAGAGATAGACAGATAGTTACAGAGATAGACAAAGAGACAGACAGATAGTTAGAGAGAAAGACAGAGAGATAGACAGATAGTTAGAAAGACAAAGAGACAGACAGATAGTTACAGAGAAAGAAAGAGAGACAGACAGATAGTTACAGAGAAAGACAGAGAGACAGACAGATAGTTACAGAGAAAGACAGAGAGATAGACAGATAGTTAGAGAGAAAGGCAGAGAGACAGACAGATAGTTACAGAGAAAGACAGAGAGATAGACAGATAGTTACAGAGAAAGACAGAGAGACAGACAGATAGTTACAGAGAAAGACAGAGAGATAGACAGATAGTTACAGAGAAAGACAGAGAGACAGACAGATAGTTAGAGAGATTGACAAAGAGACAGACAGATAGTTAGAGAGAAAGACAGAGAGATAGACAGATAGTTAGAAAGACAAAGAGACAGACAGATAGTTCCAGACAAAGACAGAGAGACAGACAGATAGTTACAGAGAAAGACAGAGAGACAGACAGATAGTTAGAGAGAAAGACAGAGAGATAGACAGATAGTTACAGAGATAGACAAAGAGACAGACAGATAGTTAGAGAGAAAGACAGAGAGATAGACAGATAGTTAGAAAGACAAAGAGACAGACAGATAGTTACAGAGAAAGAAAGAGAGACAGACAGATAGTTACAGAGAAAGACAGAGAGACAGACAGATAGTTACAGAGAAAGACAGAGAGATAGACAGATAGTTAGAGAGAAAGGCAGAGAGACAGACAGATAGTTACAGAGAAAGAAAGAGAGACAGACAGATAGTTACAGAGAAAGACAGAGAGACAGACAGATAGTTACAGAGAAAGACAGAGAGATAGACAGATAGTTAGAGAGAAAGACAGTCAGTGTGATTTAAGTGGACATGGAAATCTCTGCTGAAATTGTTTGAATGTTATTTTCAATGTAAAACATGAGTCAACACTGATGCGTCACTTTCAAGCACTTAAACAGGGCAACAGACTCATGAAACAAGCTTTACAAAGTGAAATAATTCCACAGCCTTTCTTGTCCCTGAAAAGAGCAGTTCAGTCGTGCATCAGTGTGATCATCTAGGCTTGTCATCATGAGGATTGATTCGATCTTTGTGCTGTTATCAGGTGAGTTTCACTGACTTTGGAAATGATCAGTTTCCCCCAAATGTTAAAAATGGGAGCATACATCAGACATTATCATATTATTGTAAAATATTATTAACGATATTGCATAAATTATTAGATGCATAGCCATCGCAAGGGCTGTGCCATCGACCACACAAGGCCTGGCACCAAAATAAAGTGACAAGTGACTTGATGTAAAGCCAAAAGTTTTAAAGTTGATATGTTTGTCCTTTGAAAGACGATAATGGCTAAAAGCCAGGGCTAATAGTGAGACTGTGTATCATGATGCTGTGTTATTCTGCTTGTTAAAAATGTATTATGCAGTACAACTGCTACTTTTCAGGAAATGGAAAAACACTTGTGTTGTCATAATAATTAATGTGTTGTCAAAGTTGATATTGTGGCTATATACTGTATAAGGTCAGACACTTGCATTTGTCATTATATTATGAACATTTCACCAAAATCAAGTGGAGTTAAAGTTTTTGACCAACGGACATCTGAAGCACTACGTGTGCCGCATTTCATCAATTTACAGATCATAAAGTTTATTGAAGTTTTTCTGTCATTTGGCCACAATCTCATGTTATTAAAGATGGAGTGAAACACACAGGCTATTTAAGAATATTTAGTACTTGCTATGACTCAACGACAAATGCTAAACTCTCTGCTCCTCAAATGCACAGAACCTTAACACATATAGTGTTTATTGAGTAAAGAAAACACTGTACATATTCAAACAAACAGTTCTTTATTTAACCTAACATTGCAAACAAGCAGAGATGTAGGCTATGCTGTGTGCTGTACTTCTTTCAAGCATGAGTTAGGTTTAGTCACAAGCTCTTTTTGATGTTTTATTTGAAAAACCTACATACAGAAGTAAAGGGTGACCAATAGTAATGAATTATGTAAAAAAAAAAAAAATGTGTGGGTTCTGTGATTCTTACGCATTCCTGTCAGTGAGCACATAGGAAACTTTTAATCAGTGCCATCTAAATTTAAATATTGTCCAACAAACCATTGATATTATCTGAGAACTTCAAGTTAATACGCAAGAAATCCGCGCTAAGAAAGGACGTGCATTTATTGCATGGATTGAGAAAGAACATTCTGTAGGCTATACTGAAATGAATGTGCATCGTTCAGTTGAATGATAGTTAACCCACCGCAAAGAGTATAGAAGAACAAGAGGTGAAACTCTGATGCTTTTTTGGTAACAGCCACTAGGTGGCGCTTCGGTAGCGCGGCCGACATTTTGGGGTGAAGATTCCAACTGGAGTTACTGGACAACAGCACAGATAACAGTTGCTTTATTGAGTCTTGCTTTAACGGTCATTAATATAAGATAGTACTGCAAAAAAAAAAAAAAAAACAGTTGACTGTAAAGCTATTCTATTGCTGTTATATATTTATTGTCCAACATTCCCAATTATCATTTTATATGTTGGTATTAATTCAGTGTTTGTAATGCTAATACTAAAGGTTTTGAGGGAAAAAAGTTGAAGACTTGTCTAAGTCTGTGAAATAAACTGTTAAAAGGGATTTGATTATCACTAGTCTAGTGATTGTACGTTATTCTGTGTTGTCATCATTCAGTTTGGATTTGTTCATTTCATCATTTCAGTTTTTATTATTATTTTTTTTAACAAAGCAAAAACAAAGCTGATATTTCCATAGCGACAGCAAGAAGCTAGTGGATAATGAAGTGAAGTCCGGATTTTTTCAAAGAATCGGCTCTTAGAGCCGACTCGTACGCGAACGACACATCACTAGTGGACTGCCGAGTCGCTTTCACCCCAAAATGGCGGAAGCGTAGCGCTGCTGCTGGGCGCTGGTGTTGCAATGGAACGTTCTATTGGCTTTCACTTCTTGTCAATATACGTTCTTGCCCACAGTTTATCTGTCGATCAGATGCGCACGAAAGCTGTATTTGTTACTATAGCAACCCCCCTGACTGTCAATTCATGACTATCATGAATATTCATGTTCATAAAATATTGTTGGAAACTTTTTTTTGTCTGTAGATTTGAATTACAAAACATATCTTTAAAGTTTTTTCTCCAACACTTAACACTACTTAAGACGTAACACTTACATACACCAAAATGTACTTATATTCTGAAGGTTTTTACTGAGAGGTTTGTTCATATATCATTCGTTTGATTTTATAAAACATGTTATGCCTATAAACATGGTGAAAATTGTCTGTTGACAGTATTTCCTGATTTATGGAGCGATAAATATAGATCTCTTCTATAAAAACCTTTAACTCTAATATGTCAACAAAATCAAACAATAATATTGATGATATATATATATATATATATATATATATATATAAATTCTTAATCAACTGGGTAAGTATGGTGAAATCTATTAGTTTTTTTTTTACCCTGTTCACCTGGGGTGTCTTGCCTTAAAATGTAAAAAATACTTCAATATTATTTGACATTTTGGATTTATAAAGTAAATGTCATTAAAACAAATGAATGTTTCTCCGCAGTTCTGAGCGCCTGTGTGTACCCTCGTGTGTTTTACTTTTTTCCTGGAAACGTGACCTGGCCCGAGGCTCAGAAATACTGCAGACAGAATCATTCAGATCTCGCCACCGTTGACGACCAGATGGATTATGATGAGCTCTTAAAAACTGTACCCGAAGATTTTAAAGGAGAAATGTGGATTGGACTTTATCGTAAGGATGCAAACGCTCCCTGGATCTGGTCCGATCAGAGCCAATCCACGTTCAGATTGTGGGGTAGCGGACAGCCGAACAACTATGGTGGCCATCAGTTCTGTATGGGAACATCTCTTGCTGGAAAGTGGAATGATTTGGAGTGTCCAACTAAAACTGCTTTTATCTGCTACACGGGTGAGGTTTTTTTGGTACATTTCAAAAAATGTAAAATGCCTGGATTTGTTTATTATTTACTACAATTTGCTTATTATAGCACCACCTATAGAAGGATGGGAGTGTGTGTGAATGTCTGTGTAGTGGGTGGAATTAGTGACAGTTTTAGATCATCATCCATGAACCCCTTAAAAATAAAATATTCAGAAAGGCTTCAAAATCTCACAAAAACAACAGGTCCAGCTCAGCCTGGACCTTTGCTCTTTTAAAATGTTAAACTTTTAAGATCCTGTAACTTAGATTATACACACAATATTGCAGGTTGCTATTTTTGCTGTACACATGTATAAATTACATTTGATTATATTTTTCTCATACTGTATGTATACTGTATGTGTGTCTCACAGTGAAGAAGAGAATCATAGCAAGACTGGAGGTGAAATCAAATCAACATGTGAATGATCCTTCGGTGAAGGCAGAGATTCTGGTGAAGGCGAGTTCATAATGTACAGTTTGTTGAAAGTATATTGATAAAGGAGGAACTTACTAAGAGTACGGATTAATAAAAGTATGTTTGTGTTCTTCAGATACAGCAGATACTAAAGGAGAAGGGACTGACAGAAGATGCAAAACTCTTGTGGAAAATCCAATCAGATGGAAATGTCTTCCAGAAGAACCGGAAGAGTAACGCCACTCAACAGACTTGCCTTTCAAAAGTGAAGAAATAAAACTTTACTGGCTGTTTATTTATAAAATAAGATGAAACATATTATAGTAAAAAAAAAAAAGGATATTATAGTTAAAAAGTATTTGACAATTACTCACTAATTTTAGCTAATTAGGTGAATGATTGTGCGATTGTGTTTCTGAAAGTTTATTACCACATCTTTAAGAAACCATAACAATGCAACATTAAAGCAACAATATGAAAGATTTTTCTAATAAAATAAAATCACTTGCACAGTGTGATATATTTCTTGCAGTTGTGTACTTACAATATACCAAAAGTTCCCAAAAATGTTTAATTTCAGAGAAATTCCAATTTTAAATAATGGCTCGTCCATGTTCACTTGTCACCGGTCAATGACGTAATATCCGCGTTGTCCCTGGTGTCTGCTCGTACTGCCAGAGTAACCATGGCGACAGACGTGGACAACTAATTACTGTAATGTTCTGCTTTATATTATTCAATAAAGTCACTCATGAACATTTGTGCTGCTAGCTCTGTGTGTTAGCAGGCTCTCTTTTTTTATTTGATTTTTTATATGTCCCTTGTTGTTGTTCACTACATGTAGCATCACTCAACAGGCAAGGCTATACTGCCACCTTGTGGTTACTCAATAGAATGCCTATCGTTACAATTACGTCTAGCGGCGTGCTCACGCTGTTGTTGTTTCATTCAAACATTATGGATCATGGCAAGCAGACTTCGGCTCAAAAGGAGAACTAAAACGAGGTTCAATATCAGCGTGGCGTTTTCGAGATGCCAAGAGCTCCACGTCCGTGACAAACTTCGACTCGACAGAGATACTTTATTAATCAGGTGAGCAAATGTACATAAAACGAATCAATGTTATATAGTTCAACATGATGAAATGTTAGAATATGATCAGAATGCTATTCTTATGTTGATCTAGCTTACTGCTAGTCTCATACAGACAAACTAACACATAGAATAACATTATAACTTTCAACACACCCAAACGCAGTTTAGTGTGATAGTGTAGAGCAAGTGAAACAGCGCTGCGTTACCTCACAAGTTTCATTCGTCTAATAAACTGTCCTGTGTGAGTAGTAATTCAGCTCTTGCGGGTAGTTAGGTAGAATGAAATGTCCTTATTCCTTTATATCCACAGGACTCGCAAACGATATCTGTCTCTCATTAGCAATCACGTCCCGCTTCATACCACAGTCATGTTAAAAACATTAATTTATTTACTCATCCATAAACATTATTAGATCCATCAGCATGACGACAAGTTCCATAATTCCGCTTATGCGTCATCAACCTACGTCTTTGTTATTGTAAGAAGTTAGCGACCCCTAGCGGCGAAAACAATTACATATATCTTTAATAGTAATATAATTTATAATAATATTTAAAAATCCATCAAATTGTGCCATATGCCATTTTTCAGTACATCTGGTCTTAAATAGATATTAATATTGGTAAAATAAACATGAAATAAAATTAAAAAGTCCATCTTTAAGTCTACAGAAACCTGAGTCTGGGCAAAACTATCCATACAGCCAAACCAGGACAGAACAGCATCGAAGCCCCAAACAAAACCATATCTCAAACATCTGGCCATCAAATACTGCTGATCAACACTAATGCTCATTATAATTCCCTTCAAAACAAGCCACAAATTTGGCTTCACATTGAGTAGAAGAATGCAATTTCTAAAGACACAATGCACCCTTAATGGTACATATAGCGACACAATCAATAAATATTAAATCATAAAATTCAATTGTTATCATTCAAATACAACAGATAATTGATCATAAAATAATTTATATGTATATTTTTGGTGTGGTGTCTTGACAAGATACACTGGTTATCTAATATTAATGACTCTTTCCCTTTACTTTCCCTGAGGTCAACTTTAGTAAGGTTTTTCTTTTAGTAATAAATAATAATTTCCACCTTAATGTGAATGACATGCTAGCTGTTGTTGATTGATCTCCTTTAAGACTTCAATGTGAACAGACATTGTTGATTGACTAAGATCTTTGCTTTGGAAAAGCACCCCTGCCTCAACATGTGCAGAACTGGTTTGAAAACTCTGCATGATGAACAATAATTACTGAAAAATATGATCCTGAATCAGCTCCATAGGGAAAAAACAAAAACAAAAACATACAACAGCCTTTATCCAAATACAGCTGGTGGCTTCAAGTCTGTTTCTACTTTTACCTAATTTTAAAGACATACATTTTTTTTAGGGTTATTGGCACAAAAATAAATTCAACTGTTTACTAGGTTCTGGTGAAAACCATTCAAATAATCTGAGGAACATGTGGAAGATTTTTCTTCTTGCGTACATGACTCCTAATTACCTGGGGCGTCTCCAATCGACACCCAAGCGTCTTCAGTCGACACTTAATATCTATATCTGGGGCGTCTCCAATCGACACCCAAGCGTCTACAGTCTACACTTAATATCTATATCTGGGGCGTCTCCAATCGACACCCAAGCGTCTTCAGTCGACACTTAATATCTATATCTGGGGCGTCTCCAATCGACACCCAAGCGTCTACAGTCGACACTTAATATCTATATCTGGGGCGTCTCCAATCGACACCCAAGCGTCTACAGTCGACACTTAATATATATATCTGGGGCGTCTCCAATCGACACCCAAGCGTCTACAGTCGACACTTAATATCTATATCTGGGGCGTCTCCAATCGACACCCAAGCGTCTACAGTCGACACTTAATATCTATATCTGGGGCGTCTCCAATCGACACCCAAGCGTCTACAGTCGACACTTAATATCTATATCTGGGGCGTCTCCAATCGACACCCAAGCGTCTACAGTCGACACTTAATATCTATATCTGGGGCGTCTCCAATCGACACCCAAGCGTCTACAGTCGACACTTAATATATATATCTGGGGCGTCTCCAATCGACACCCAAGCGTCTTCAGTCGACACTTAATATCTATATCTGGGGCGTCTCCAATCGACACCCAAGCGTCTACAGTCGACACTTAATATCTATATCTGGGGCGTCTCCAATCGACACCCAAGCGTCTACAGTCTACACTTAATATCTATATCTGGGGCGTCTCCAATCGACACCCAAGCGTCTTCAGTCGACACTTAATATCTATATCTGGGGCGTCTCCAATCGACACCCAAGCGTCTACAGTCGACACTTAATATCTATATCTGGGGCGTCTCCAATCGACACCCAAGCGTCTACAGTCGACACTTAATATCTATATCTGGGGCGTCTCCAATCGACACCCAAGCGTCTACAGTCGACACTTAATATATATATCTGGGGCGTCTCCAATCGACACCCAAGCGTCTACAGTCGACACTTAATATCTATATCTGGGGCGTCTCCAATCGACACCCAAGCGTCTACAGTCGACACTTAATATCTATATCTGGGGCGTCTCCAATCGACACCCAAGCGTCTACAGTCGACACTTAATATCTATATCTGGGGCGTCTCCAATCGACACCCAAGCGTCTACAGTCGACACTTAATATCTATATCTGGGGCGTCTCCAATCGACACCCAAGCGTCTACAGTCGACACTTAATATCTATATCTGGGGCGTCTCCAATCGACACCCAAGCGTCTACAGTCGACACTTAATATCTATGTCTGGGGCGTCTCCAATCGACACCCAAGCGTCTTCAGTCGACACTTAATATATATATCTGGGGCGTCTCCAATCGACACCCAAGCGCCTACAGTCGACACTTAATATATATATCTGGGGCGTCTCCAATCGACACCCAAGCGTCTACAGTCGACACTTAATATCTATATCTGGGGCGTCTCCAATCGACACCCAAGCGTCTTCAGTCGACACTTAATATATATATCTGGGGCGTCTCCAATCGACACCCAAGCGTCTACAGTCGACACTTAATATCTATATCTGGGGCGTCTCCAATCGACACCCAAGCGTCTACAGTCGACACTTAATATCTATATCTGGGGCGTCTCCAATCGACACCCAAGCGTCTTCAGTCGACACTTAATATCTATATCTGGGGCGTCTCCAATCGACACCCAAGCGTCTACAGTCGACACTTAATATCTATATCTGGGGCGTCTCCAATCGACACCCAAGCGTCTACAGTCGACACTTAATATCTATATCTGGGGCGTCTCCAATCGACACCCAAGCGTCTTCAGTCGACACTTAATATCTATATCTGGGGCGTCTCCAATCGACACCCAAGCGTCTACAGTCGACACTTAATATCTATATCTGGGGCGTCTCCAATCGACACCCAAGCGTCTACAGTCGACACTTAATATCTATATCTGGGGCGTCTCCAATCGACACGCAAGCGTCTACAGTCGACACTTAATATCTATATCTGGGGCGTCTCCAATCGACACCCAAGCGTCTACAGTCGACACTTCATATCTATATCTGGGGCGTCTCCAATCGACACCCAAGCGTCTACAGTCGACACTTAATATCTATATCTGGGGCGTCTCCAATCGACATCCAAGCGTCTTCAGTCGACACTTAATATCTATATCTGGGGCGTCTCCAATCGACACCCAAGCGTCTTCAGTCGACACTTAATATCTATATCTGGGGCGTCTCCAATCGACACCCAAGCGTTTTCAGTCTACACTTAATATCTATATCTGGGGCGTCTCCAATCGACACCCAAGCGTCTTCAGTCGACACTTAATATCTATATCTGGGGCGTCTCCAATCGACACCCAAGCGTCTACAGTCGACACTTAATATCTATATCTGGGGCGTCTCCAATCGACACGCAAGCGTCTACAGTCGACACTTAATATCTATATCTGGGGCGTCTCCAATCGACACGCAAGCGTCTACAGTCGACACTTAATATCTATATCTGGGGCGTCTCCAATCGACACCCAAGCGTCTACAGTCGACACTTAATATCTATATCTGGGGCGTCTCCAATCGACACCCAAGCGTCTACAGTCGACACTTAATATCTATATCTGGGGCGTCTCCAATCGACACCCAAGCGTCTACAGTCGACACTTAATATCTATATCTGGGGCGTCTCCAATCGACACCCAAGCGTCTTCAGTCGACACTTAATATCTATATCTGGGGCGTCTCCAATCGACACCCAAGCGTCTACAGTCGACACTTAATATCTATATCTGGGGCGTCTCCAATCGACACCCAAGCGTCTTCAGTCGACACTTAATATCTATATCTGGGGCGTCTCCAATCGACACCCAAGCGTCTACAGTCGACACTTAATATATATATCTGGGGCGTCTCCAATCGACACCCAAGCGTCTACAGTCGACACTTAATATCTATATCTGGGGCGTCTCCAATCGACACCCAAGCGTCTACAGTCGACACTTAATATCTATGTCTGGGGCGTCTCCAATCGACACCCAAGCGTCTACAGTCGACACTTAATATCTATGTCTGGGGCGTCTCCAATCGACACCCAAGCGTCTTCAGTCGACACTTAATATATATATCTGGGGCGTCTCCAATCGACACCCAAGCGTCTACAGTCGACACTTAATATATATATATATCTGGGGCGTCTCCAATCGACACCCAAGCGTCTACAGTCGACACTTAATATCTATATCTGGGGCGTCTCCAATCGACACCCAAGCGTCTTCAGTCGACACTTAATATATATATCTGGGGCGTCTCCAATCGACACCCAAGCGTCTACAGTCGACACTTAATATCTATATCTGGGGCGTCTCCAATCGACACCCAAGCGTCTACAGTCGACACTTAATATCTATATCTGGGGCGTCTCCAATCGACACCCAAGCGTCTTCAGTCGATACTTAATATCTATATCTGGGGCGTCTCCAATCGACTCCCAAGCGCCTACAGTCGACACTTAATATCTATATCTGGGGCGTCTCCAATCGACACCCAAGCGTCTACAGTCGACACTTAATATCTATATCTGGGGCGTCTCCAATCGACACCCAAGCGTCTTCAGTCGACACTTAATATCAATATCTGGGGCGTCTCCAATCGACACCCAAGCGTCTACAGTCGACACTTAATATCTATATCTGGGGCGTCTCCAATCGACACCCAAGCGTCTACAGTCGACACTTAATATCTATATCTGGGGCGTCTCCAATCGACACCCAAGCGTCTACAGTCGACACTTAATATCTATATCTGGGGCGTCTCCAATCGACACCCAAGCGTCTACAGTCGACACTTAATATCTATATCTGGGGCGTCTCCAATCGACACCCAAGCGTCTACAGTCGACACTTAATATCTATATCTGGGGCGTCTCCAATCGACACCCAAGCGTCTACAGTCGACACTTAATATATATATATCTGGGGCGTCTCCAATCGACACCCAAGCGTCTACAGTCGACACTTAATATCTATATCTGGGGCGTCTCCAATCGACACCCAAGCGTCTACAGTCGACACTTAATATCTATATCTGGGGCGTCTCCAATCGACACCCAAGCGTCTTCAGTCGACACTTAATATATATATCTGGGGCGTCTCCAATCGACACCCAAGCGTCTTCAGTCGACACTTAATATATATATCTGGGGCGTCTCCAATCGACACCCAAGCGTCTACAGTCGACACTTAATATCTATATCTGGGGCGTCTCCAATCGACACCCAAGCGTTTTCAGTCGACACTTAATATCTATATCTGGGGCGTCTCCAATCGACACCCAAGCGTCTACAGTCGACACTTAATATATATATCTGGGGCGTCTCCAATCGACACCCAAGCGTCTACAGTTGACACTTAATATCTATATCTGGGGCGTCTCCAATCGACACCCAAGCGTCTACAGTCGACACTTAATATCTATATCTGGGGCGTCTCCAATCGACACCCAAGCGTCTTCAGTCGACACTTAATATCTATATCTGGGGCGTCTCCAATCGACACCCAAGCGTCTACAGTCGACACTTAATATCTATATCTGGGGCGTCTCCAATCGACACCCAAGCGTCTTCAGTCTACACTTAATATCTATATCTGGGGCGTCTCCAATCGACACCCAAGCGTTTTCAGTCTACACTTAATATCTATATCTGGGGCGTCTCCAATCGAAACCCAAGCGTCTACAGTCGACACTTAATATCTATATCTGGGGCGTCTCCAATCGACACCCAAGCGTCTACAGTCGACACTTTATTTCTATATCTGGGGTGTCTCCAATCGACACCCAAGCGTTTTCAGTCTACACTTAATATCTATATCTGGGGCGTCTCCAATCGACACCCAAGCGTCTACAGTCGACACTTAATATCTATATCTGGGGCGTCTCCAATCGACACCCAAGCGTCTACAGTCGACACTTAATATATATATCTGGGGCGTCTCCAATCGACACCCAAGCGTCTACAGTTGACACTTAATATCTATATCTGGGGCGTCTCCAATCGACACCCAAGCGTTTTCAGTCTACACTTAATATCTATATCTGGGGCGTCTCCAATCGACACCCAAGCGTCTACAGTCGACACTTTATTTCTATATCTGGGGTGTCTCCAATCGACACCCAAGCGTCTACAGTCGACACTTAATATCTATATCTGGGGCGTCTCCAATCGACACCCAAGCGTCTTCAGTCAACACTTTATTTCTATATCTGGGGTGTCTCCAATCAATCTTTAAAACTCATTCTGGGATCTATGTTCCCATTCCCCCAACTAGGGCAAAAACCATGACTACCATCAGATAACAATGTTTTTATTGCTGTTAAAAATGTGGTTAAGACAGAGGCCATAGGAAAGACAGAAACAGACCTTAAAACAGAATTTCCTGCATTCATTTATAGACGAACTGATCTATAAATGAACATGCATCCCAGAACATTGTGTGAGTGATTTACTGTCTTGTGTAGTGTCTTTTGATTCATTTTTATGATCAAACCAACTGTCAATGTAACCTCACCTATACCATGTTTGGTTTCTATAAATTGATACTTTGAAGATCGAAATGATTGTGTATATGAAATGTTGATAGCTGCACAACATATTAGTATTACAAGAATCTTTCATAGTTTCTTCATCAGAAACCAATCCAGCTGCACAGGCAAATGAGCACGCTTGAAACAATGATCCATAAATTGCCAACAGAGGAATTGTCCCGTTTGGAAATTCCACCTTTCTCATTGGTCAAGAAAACCTGGAGAGGTGGGGCTTTTCTCAGGCTTTATTAGAGGCAAATTCACAGTGACCCTCTCTCTTCTTCTGGTTTCTAATGCTGCTTCTTCGGGTTGGTGTCTGTGAGGACCCCCACCAGACCTTGACCATCAGATTTAATCAAAAATATCTTAATTCGTGTTCCGAAGAGGAACGAAGGTCTTACGGGGTTGAACAACATTAAGGGTGAGTAAATACTGACAGAATTTTCATTTTTGGGTGAACTATCCCTTTAAACATCACTCTTTACCAATTAACCATAATAAAATGTGCATTAGCACGATCCTGTACCTTCCTGCACGCTCTTGCACAGTCAAAAACTTTCCCATTACCAATACACACATGTTGTCTCGTTGTTACCCAGGTGCCCTTAATATACAATATCAGAACGCCAGCCAATGGACAAATATATAATTGCATTAAAATGGCTCCTACAACTACATTTTAAGATGCATTACAGACCGTCTTAAAGTCCCCCTGTTGTCAATAATTTTATCCCTTAAAACTCATCTTTGATCACCAAAATGAAATATTTAAACGTTATTTCCTTTGAATTTTTTTTCATGCCTTAAAATATCTTGAATGTAAGTCGACACCCTTGCCTCATTTAGTATACGCGGTTCTATGAATATGCAAATGAGCCCCGCCTCCACTCACTCACTCAGCTCAAAGATCCACTCGTTGACGATCACTCGTTGATCTGATTGGTTACAAGGTAGTTTGTGACGTCAGAAACACCAGCGATTTCTAACCGTGTTTTTGAGACTGTCTTTGGTTCACTGTAGTTTTAAGGAGAAAATACTCAGCAATGCTGTCGACTTATGAATTTACACATGGTTTGTGTTAAAGCATATTAAAACACCACATAAACACATAAACAACATTAAAAACTTGATTTTCACTCCTACTTTACCTAGCAATGGAATAAAACGTTGTTGTAAATGGCAGCTTTTTATTGCATCATGAACATTATAATCATCTTTAGGCAGGCATCAGTTTCAACTTTGGAGGAGTCATTTAAATGAGCATATGCTAAATTAATGTGATCACTCAAAATTACAGAAGTGATATGTTCACGCAAACAAACACATGTACAAAAGCTTTACAAACGTGCATTCTGTGAAATGCCTAATGAAGATAACTGATTCTACTGTAAGTTGCAAGAACTGAAGCAAAGTCTGAACTGAGGAAGTGCTAATGATTGTGGAAGGGAAGAGAAGTTTTTTTGTTAATAATGTTATTGTCACATACCGTATAGTTTTGCATAATTTTACAACTCATTAAAAATATTTTTTGTTTTATCACTACTTACAGGGCAGGAGTTAACCTGCAGGTGTCATGTCTTGCTTTCCAATTTACATTTAATTTGCAGTTTGTTTGGTTTTTTTAGGTCAGAACAAGACTCAACTAACAATGCAAACGCATTCAAAGTGTGGCTAAACCATCAGTGGAAGATGTAAGGATGATTTATTGTTATACAAAATATATAAGTCCTATTTTTGCAGCTGTACAGAGTTGCACATATGACAGACAGCAGACACCCAGCTAAAAAAAACATCTGCTAAGGACGTTTTGTTAATGCAAGCTAAAAAACGTTATTTCTGAATGTTCTGTAGACGTTCAAAACATCCCGTTTTTTAAATGTTTTAAAAGCGCTTTTTCTTGGTTACGCGGACATTCCATTTCATCATAATGCAAACAGGAACGTTACTTAATGTTCTCTGGATGCTCTGAAACAAGTATTGTCATTTAAAAAATGTTAGACTAACATCCAACTAAACGTTTAAACTATGTCTTTGTGCTAAAGTTTTGAGAATATTATTAAAGACCAGATAACTTTGAACAAACGTTTTATTAACGTTACTGGAAGGTTTGTTCATAACTTTCCCAGCCAGAACTTTCCCTGTTATCTGGATATACAACTACAATTACTCAAGAAATGCCATTATGAGACGGTCAGTTCCTGATTTTTCTGCAGGGCGTCTTAGAAACTTCATTCTTCTGATACCACATTCTCTGAAAGACATTTTCTCCAGAAATCAGATTCCACGACAGTTTGGCTTCTTCTGTCAGTCCTTTCTCTTTCAGTATCTGCTCTATCTGTAGAACACATACCTTTATCACACAAGGCTTTTGGTAAGTCATCAATATATTTTCAATGTTCAGTATATTGAACTAACCTTCGCTAAAATCTTTTTCTTCACTTCAGGATCATTCAAAATCAAAATTCGACTTGATTTCACCTCGAATCTCACGATCTGTCTCTTCATGTCTGTAAGAGAAACACACATGATAAAGTTCTCATGCTAATAAAGAAGTTAAAATAAGTGACAATGACAAGCAACTGTCCGAGAAAAAATAAAATTTCCTTAAAACACTTTACAGTAAGGTCTCATTTGTTCAGATTAGTTAACTATTAGTTCATCTGAACTAACAATGAACATTACTTGTACAGCATTTATCATGTTCAATTCTAACATTTACTAATAAGGCAAAAATCTGTTAACATAAGTTAATGCAGTGTTTCCTTGTTTCCTTATTCCTTGTTATTTTCCTTGTTATCATTGTGCCATGACAGGCTGTCAGGTGTGCCGTGGAGAATTATCAAATACCGAAAAAAGAAAACAATAAATAAAAATAAATGCTACAAATAAGAATATATCGTTCCTGTCAGGTGGAAACCTTGTATCTCTATATTTGGTCATTTTTGTTTTATTTTATTTTTTTAAATCAATCCGATGAGCCGTTAAGTTAAATTGCAAACAACTCACCATAGCAGATAAATGCCATTTTTTCCAGACAATCCCAGTCGTTCCAGGATCCAGCAGGAGAAATGTACACACAAAACTGGTTGCCACCAGAATTGTTCGGCTGTCCGCTAGCCCAAAATCTGAACACGGATTTGCTCTGATCGGACCAGATCCAGGGAGAAGTCCCTGTCTTCCGATAGAGTCCAATCCACATGTCTTCTTCAAACTTGGGGAAAGTTTTTAACTCAGCGATGTCCGCCTGGTCGTCAACAGTGGCGAGATCAGTGTGGTTCTGTCTGCAGTACGTCTGTGCTTCGGACCAGCTCATTCTCTCAGGAATAATGTAAAATACACGGGAATTCACACTGGAGCTCAGAGCTGTGGAGAGACATTCACCCGTCACACGGCATTTATGTCTTAAGTGAATGTAAACAGTTGAGAAAGAAAACGCACGAGTATATTAGATCTGTGCAGTCGGTCTTAAAGTGACAGCAGCCTAATAAACCTGCTGTTGTTATTAATGTTAAACAAAAAAAAAGGGAGAAAATCTCTCACTGCTCTCTAACTTTTGTAACTTAAGAATAAATGTATATGTAATATACATGGTGAAGACTATGCAGTGTTTTTATATATTTGATTACTTTATACAATTTATGTAGCAGCCTATTTGTTCTATTCTTTTTCCTATATACTTGTAATTAATTTCTTTGTTCTTTCTTTATCACTGTTTACTTGTCTTCAGTAAGCTTGAGTTTTTTATTATACTTAGACTAGTAGTTTTGTGATATTGAAAATTATGAAATTTCAATGTTGATATCATAAAAACCTTATTTAAAGCAAAAATAAATTTTGATATATATATTGTTATTGTGAAATAAAATTACTCGTATCTTGTTATAAGATTTTCTCATATTGCCCTCCCCATCAAGGCCAAGGGTAAATATTTTAAGTCAAAAGGGTTCATCTGACAAAAACAAACTGGGAATCATAAACTCACCTGACAACAGCACAAAGATCAAATCAATCCTCATGACGACACGCCAACAAATGATCACACTGAGGCACAACTGAACTGCTCTTTTCAGGGACAAGTAAGGTTGTGTGGGATCCGTCCACTTTGTAAAGCGTGTGTTGCTCTGTTTGGAAACTTTTTACGTGAAGCGTCTGTAGACATGCATATTTTACATTGAAAATAATATTCAAAGAGTGTCAGCAGAGATTTCCATTTCCATGACACCCGAGCTGTGTCTGGCTAATGTTAACAGATGCATTTTTCCTGACAACTTTTAACCCTTCAGCCACCAAATACAAAATATGTTAAAAACAAGCCCAGCTAACGACATGTTTGGTTAATTGACCGTCTAGTTTAAAAAAAAAAAATTTGGGGCTGTGCGAACATTGAGGAAACATTTCCTTTTGTCATTTTCCAAACAATATGGGAATGTACTTTTAAATGTTCTCTGAAACAAGCATTAACATTAAAAAAATGTAAGTGAACATCTAACTAAAAGGAACACAGTTTACACGGTTTCTGATTTTTTTTTCCACGAACGATGTATAAAGGACATTTGACAAACTTCTGAGAACGTACCTTTTTAGAAGGTTAGTTCACCAAAAATTTTTAATTATCCCATAATTTACTCACCTTCAAGCCAGCCTAGGTCTATATGACTTTCTTCTTTCAGCTGAACACAATCAGTTATATTAAACAAATATCCTGGCTCTTCCAAGCTTTATAATAACGGAACCACCCAACCATTTTAAATATTTTATTCTACAATTCTCTACTTATGCTTAACTCTGCAGTCGACTGACACGATGTGGATTTACCATCCTTTCTCACATGTCACCATTGTTTGGATTGTTTTATCGTCATTGTTCCACTCAGCGACTTCGCTGTTTCTGTATACAGCGTCTGAACTTCACCGCTACTCTGCCGGTCATCCGCCTTCACTTCACTCTACCCCTATCAGGATATTGTTCATCGTCCCCGTCCGAAATACATCCATCGCAGGTCTCGACGGGGTTTTCGGTACGATGACTCGAAGGCTATAAGATCATTCTGGACTTCAGCTCCCCGAGCAGCAAGGAAAACACGGCGGACTGTTGACCTGATCGGCCAGCTCTTCGGTCGGTGGAAATGAGCTCAAAGTTGGAATTCTCAACATTTGTTCACTTTCCAACAAGGGTCTCCACATCAGTGACATTATTGAAAATCGTAAGTTTGACTTCTTCTGCTTGGTTGAGACCTGGCAGCAAGAAAATGACCACTTAGAGTTGAATCATGCATGTCCTCCCCGGTTTGTTTACATTTAACAACCTCATATATCCAGACGCGGGGGAGCTCTCGCGATACTTCACAACTCGATCTATAAAGCATCTCCGCTGACTGGTCAAACGTATGATCAATGTAACCACGATGGGCCATAGGGCCTTTATCCGTCCTTCTCCTCGCCTGTCAACCGTAATGCAGGATCAATATCTCAATTTGTAGTCAAACCTAAAACTTATTTATTCATAATTGCCTCTCCTCCATGATTATTTTGTGCACTCAAATCTAGTACTTTTTTTATTTAATTGTTGCTTTCCCCTTATTTATCGTTTATTTTATTGCCATTGCTATTTACTGTTATTTGTTATTTTAATATTATTGTTGCTGCTACATGATGTATGGTGACCTTGAGTGATTTGAAAGGCGCATTAAATAAAATGCATTATTATTATTATAATGGGTAATGGGAGTGAATGGTACCTGAGATTCATCCTGAGATAAAAAGCGGAAGAGTGACCTCTGACCCGACACATGATGTACTGATGAACGAGGAAGCAAAGAGAATAGAGCAAAACAAAACACAGTTAAAGAGAAATGTGGGAGGAGCTTGAGTTTGTTGTTTGAACGTACATCCTACACCCTACATCGGGTCAGAGGTCATCTACTCTCACCTGAGCTTATGCTACTCCTACATTCTACGTCAGGTCAGAGGTCATATACTCTCACTTGAGCTTATGCTACTCCTACATCATGTGTCATGTGTCAGGTCAGAGGTCATCTACTCTCACTTGAGCTTATGCTACTCCTACATCCTCCATCATGTGTCAGGTCAGAGGTCATCTACTCTCACCTGAGTTTACGCTACTCCTACATTCTACGTCAGGTCAGAGGTCATATACTCTCACTTGAGCTTATGCTACTCCTACATTCTACGTCAGGTCAGAGGTCATCTACTCTCACTTGAGCTTATGCTACTCCTACATCATGTGTCATGTGTCAGGTCAGAGGTCATCTACTCTCAACTGAGCTTATGCTACACCTACATCCTCCATCATGCGTCAGGTCAGAGGTCATCTACTCTCACCTGAGTTTACGCTACTCCTACATCCTACGTCAGGTCAGAGGCCATCTACTCTCACCTGAGCTTATGCTACTCCTACATCATGTGTCATGTGTCAGGTCAGAGGCCATCTACTCTCACCTGAGCTTATGCTACTCCTACATCATGTGTCATGTGTCAGGTCAGAGGTCATCTACTCTCACCTGAGTTTACGCTACTCCTACATCCTACGTCAGGTCAGAGGTCATCTACTCTCACCTGAGCTTATGCTACACCTACATCCTCCATCATGCGTCAGGTCAGAGGTCATCTACTCTCACCTGAGTTTACGCTACTCCTACATCCTACGTCAGGTCAGAGGTCATCTACTCTCACCTGAGCTTATGCTACACCTACATCCTCCATCATGCGTCAGGTCAGAGGTCATCTACTCTCACCTGAGTTTACGCTACTCCTACATCCTACGTCAGGTCAGAGGTCATATACTCTCACTTGAGCTTATGCTACACCTACATCCTCCATCATGCGTCAGGTCAGAGGTCATCTACTCTCACCTGAGTTTACGCTACTCCTACATCCTACGTCAGGTCAGAGGTCATCTACTCTCACCTGAGCTTATGCTACACCTACATCCTCCATCATGCGTCAGGTCAGAGGTCATCTACTCTCACCTGAGTTTACGCTACTCCTACATCCTACGTCAGGTCAGAGGTCATCTACTCTCACCTGAGCTTATGCTACACCTACATCCTCCATCATGCGTCAGGTCAGAGGTCATCTACTCTCACCTGAGTTTACGCTACTCCTACATCCTACGTCAGGTCAGAGGTCATCTACTCTCACCTGAGCTTATGCTACTCCTACATCCTCCATCATGCGTCAGGTCAGAGGTCATCTACTCTCACCTGAGTTTACGCTACTCATACATCCTACGTCAGGTAAAGGATTCTTTCTTAAAGGTTCTTTTGATATTTCCCAAAATAGCGGTGGGCGAGACAGGTGTGCTTGCAGCTCTCTTATTGTATGCTTTATTATCAAGCCTTTGTGTAAATCCAACTGATAGCATTGAAGTAAATCTGAATAGGAAAAATATCTCCTCCCAATGCCAAGGAGTTGAAATCCGTATCAGTAAAAGTTCAAAAACAACGGGCACAGGCTACAAACATTTCGGCTTTGGAAGGGGTGTAATTCATACTTGCGTTTGGGCTAAGTCTCCACACACTGGGCAAAAGCGTAAAACCTGGGCCTTGAGCAAACGCCAAAATAACAAGGGTTTGATAATCTTGCTCTACTTATTGCTATCTGGCGATATACATCAATGCCCTGGTCCAGAGACTGCACTCAGAGGAAACCTTCCAAAAAAGGCACAAATAGAGGAAGCGATCAGCCACCTACCACTTGCTGCGGTCGAGGACGTGGACCTGGTGGACAGGCTGTCTTTAGGTCTACTGGATGTTGCACCGTCCAGTGTGGTTTGCGATGCGGCTAGCGGACACTGGCGGCTGCGGCAGGCGCAGCGGGAGATGCCTGGTGCGAACGCGGCTGTAAACTCAGGGGCCGGCGGATGCCGGGTGCCAGGGCGGACGAGTATGCGGCTGCGACGTGCTGCTGAGGCTGCGGTACCCAACGGCGGTAGACACCAGGCGCTGGAGAGGACGAGGACGGGACGGCTGCGGTCAACGGAGTCTCTGGCGCCTGGAGGACGTGCAGCGCTGGTGGGACTGCTGCCTGGGGGGGATGGGAGGCGGACACTCGTTGTGTTTGTCTGGAGACACCGGGAGTATCGGCTGCAGAATCGCTGCCGAAGGCCATTACCGTGAGAAGTAACAACTTGGTCTTCATTGAGGAACAAATATACGTTTTTGCATCGAAGGGCTTGCATTGTTTTCATTTAAACATTCGCAGCTTACTGCCAAAGATCACGGAGGTACGTGAGCTGGCCAGGAAAATCAAGGCAAGTATACTATGTTTTTCGGAAACATGGTTAGATTCTTATATCACAGACTCCGAAGTTGAAATTGAAAACTTTGTTATCGTCCGCAAAGACCGGAACAGACAAGGGGGGGGGGGGGGGGGGTTTGTATATTTGTGAGGTCTGATATTGATTTCAATCTAAGACAGGACCTGGACAATGTTAATCTTGAAGCTGTGTGGATTGATATTTTATTTCCAAAAAGCAAACCAATTTTGTGTGGTGTTGTTTATAGACCTCCAAATCAAAATGATTTCATCCAAACCTTGGAATGTGTTAGTGCAGGCTGTCACGATTTTTTAAACCAGGAAGTCATCTTAATGGCAGATATTAATATTGATGTTTTGAATACAGAAGTTCCATTATACAATGGCTTTTGTGATTTTTCTGAAAATGCATGGTCTAACCCAATTAATTAGTGTTCCAACCAGAATAACTGAGCATAGCCAAACTGCTATTGACCACATCATTGTACCTGAATAAATTATGATCTGAATTTTCTATGTAATTTACTCTTCCTAATTGAATATTCTGCTCGTCACCATTGTTGAGATGCATAGACTGAATCTTGATATCTGTGTATGCCTAAAAGAAAGTTTTTTTTTTTTTTTTTTTTTTACAACTTTTAAGAAATCCTTTATAATATATCTCAAATTCTAGAAATGTATGCAGAATCTCAATTATGCTGTAACCAACAGCATTAATCACAAACTTTTAGTTCAAATAATGAATGTCATAATATAACCAACAACACTAGATCATTATTTTTCTTTGTTCATCTGGCAGGTATAACTCGGATACAACAGCCAAACAAAATCTAAAGTTAATAACATAAGGGTCAAGAGCTCAACTAAAGCAAACACTCATCTCCATAATGGTGACCTGAAATTCCGGTTTTCTCCTTCAGTGATTCTGCTTTAGGTGTCTTCAATAATGCTCAATGATCACTCAATTAATCACTTAAAGGGGTCATGACATGAGAAACCAAATTTGCCTTGATCTTTTGGTATATAAGAGATCTATGTACTATTAAAACTTCCTGCAAGTTTCATAGCTTAAGACGTCCTCCCCATTATAAACGAAGCATTTATTTTAACAAGCTCTAAATACAGCGCTTTTTTTTTTCTTTATTGAATATTTATACATTACAGCAAATAGAAAGAAAATATAATGTAATTTAAAAATAATACAAATAAAAAAAAAATAAAATAAAATAAAATAAAAAAAAGACAGGTATGAGATCAATAAATAACATAAAAGCTTCACATAAAGACCTAGTACGTATAGCTTTACTGTTTTTTAACCCAAGTAGTAACTCACAATAACTTTTCATTTCTATCTGAAATAAAAAAAAAATTGGGTTTTCCTTTAGCCCATTTTTGTTTGTGTATATGATATTTCCCCATAATCAAACAGAGATTAACAACAAAGGCCACATTTGGTGGTAAACTTTGTCTATTAAAATAAAAAAAGACATCTTTTTCAGAAAATAAAACTTTCATTCCTAACCATTTACAAAGAAAACATTCTGCTATAAATGCAATTAAAAAATAAGTGGACAACATTTTCTTTCTCTGTCCCACAGAAATCACATATAACATCTACATCAGTACGAAATCTTAGAAAAAGAGTTTTTACTGGGTACACCAGATGAAGTATTTTAAAATGTACTTCTCTCACCTTATTTGTTATGCAATATTTTTTTGGCAGCAACCATGCATATTTCCAGTCAATGCAATCAACTTTAGAATACCAGTATGTTTTAGAAGATATTGGTCTGTATTCAGTAAGTAACTTCCTAATAAAGTAATTATTCCATTTTCTATCAGTAATAGTAACTCCATTAATTACAACATCAGGTCTAAGACTCACAGTCTCCTTATTCACATTTCCTTTAAACCTATAGCATCGAACACTATACAATATTATTTTGGGGTTACTGGAATATTATAACTTTGAAGAAATTCTACATAGGTATACAGGTGCCCATTTTCATTAAATAACTCTTTGACAAAAATGATGCCATTATCAACCCATTTTTGAAAAAACAAAGTATTATGCTTAAACGTTATATACCTGTTATTCCAAATTATACATTTGTTTGGAGAAAAATTGTGTTTATAGATAAGCATCCATGAGAGAAGCAGCTGCCTGTGAAAGTTACTTAATTTAATGGGAATCTTACTGATTTCAAAGTTGCATTGCAACAGAAAAGCTAACCCACCCATCTTTTCAAAAATTAGATTAGGAATTAAATACCAAATTTTATTTTTGTATTGAAAGTAATGCTTGATCCATCTATTTTTTAAAATTGAATTTGAGGTGCTGAAGTCAAGCACATTTAGACCTCCATTACCAAACGAATTAGTTAAGGTATCTTTTTTTATGTAATGAGATCTATTTCTCCAAATGAAATTGAAAAGGTTTTTATCAACTTCTTTAATGATGTTATTTGGGACTTCTAGTGAAATAGCAGGATAGAGTAGACGAGATAAACATTCAGTATTGGATAAAAGAATTCTACCATTTAATGACAAATCTCTCATTAACCATAAATTAAATCTATTTTTAACTCTTTTAACAACAGATTGAAAATTAAGCTGACCCCTTTCCTTCTCGTCTTTACATATTTTGATTCCTAAATAAGTAATAACCTTTTTTACAGGGATGCCATTAATATCAAGAAATTCACTATTTTTCAGGGGAAACAACTCGCATTTGTTTAAATTTCATTTTAGCCCTGAGACCAATGAAAAGCTATTCAAACAATCAATCACTCTTTTAATTTCTAATGAATCTCGAATAAATATAGTTGTATCATCTGCTAATTGGCAGCACTTTATTTCTCTTTCTAAAATCCTGATGCCGTAAAAGTTATAGTTTTTAATGTAAAGAGTCAATGTCTGAGTTACAAGTAAAAACAAAAAAGGTGATATTGGGCATCCCTACCTTACGCCTCTTTCTAAAAGAAATCTGGGGGTAGTGCCATTAGCAAGTTTCACTGAGCTATTACACCCATTATATAAAGTACAAATGGCCCTGTTAAAAAAGTTACCAAAGCCAAAAAAATCTAAAGTCTCAAACATAAAATTGTGGTTGACGGTGTCAAATGCTTTATAGAAATCTACAAAAAATATAAAACTTTCATTCTCAATATACTCATTATAATCAATTAGATCTAGGACCAAACGAATATTATTACTTACATTTACCTTTATTCATTTAGCTGACTTCATTTACTTATATGTCTGCCCTTCATGAATCCTGTTTGGCAATCATCTCTAATTTGTTCTAAGCATTTTTTTAATCTTTCTGCAAAAATAATAGCAAACACCTTAACATCATTATTAAGTAATGTAATTGGTCTCCAATTATCGATTAGAGTAGAGTCCTTATTGGCTTTTGGTATCAAGCTAATCAATCCCTGACATAATAAAAACTGAGATAATTGTTCTTGAAATTCCTTGAAAAGTTCGCTAACCAAACCATCGTTACCGGGAGATTTATTATCTTTTAGCTTACTGATCCCAAATCTAACTTCTTCTATAGAAATATCTTTATCACACAACATCATACAATCTTGATCTATACATCTGCCATTTGTTTTAATGCGATCTAGAAATTGTCTTGTATTGCCATCTTTCTCTTTGCTATATAACGTTTGATAAAAGGTTGATATATAATTAGAAATTTTAACAGGATCTTCAGACACTTCCCCATTTATATTTAGTTTTAATACAGAATTTGACTCAGTGTTTCTTTTTTCTAAATTAAAAAAATATCTGGAGTTTTTCTCCCCTTCTTCAAGCCATTTCCCTCTAGACCTTACAAATGCCCCTTTGGCTTTATATTCATACATCTCGTCTAACTGTAACTGTAATTCAAACAACCTTAATTTGTCCTGCTGATTTATTACATTGATACTTGTCAAATTAACTATCTCTTTTATTACTTGTTCCTCTCTAATCCTTTTAGCCTGTGCTATTATTTTTCCTCTAACAATGGCTTGTTTTCTTATAAGATACTTCATGTACTCCCAATTGCTACCATATTTATTTGAACTTTGTGCATTGTTCCAGCAACTCAAAATTATATTTTTAACTTCCTTTTTAAACAAGACATCTTCCAATATTGCCTTATTCAATTTCCAGTGTGTTCTTATTCTTACATTATTATACATATTTCCAGATAAGTCAATAACTAGATGAATGAATTTATGGTCAGTAAGGACAGAAGTTTCTATAGTAGCATGGCTTACTTGATTTTCTAGTACACTGGATATGAGCCAAAAATCTATCCTAGACGGTTTACTCCTGTCACCAGAACACCATGTAAATTCTTGTTTGGTTGGGTTTCGGATCCTCCAAATATCCATTAAATCCAATCCCAAACACAAATTCTGTAATTCACTTAAATTATTTAAATTATTTCCTCGAGGAGGAATACAATCCAGGTTTTTATCCCAAATAGAATTATAATCTCCTCCAGTAATTAGTTTAGCATCAGGAAAACTATCCAAGATGTTTCTGAGTTTTTCTTCAAAGTCTTGTATTAAACTTGTATTCCTTACAACACTGTTTGTTGCATATATACGTCCTATCACAAAATATTGCTGGTTGAATTCGACAATCAAAATTACCCATCTTCCCAAGGAATGTGAATAACTTTTAACAATTTTTCCTCTAAATTCACCCTTCAAAATTGCAACACCTGCAGAATGATTGCTACCATAAGACATCCACATATCGTTTCCCCACTGGCTCTTCCAAAACTGAAAATCTGATTCAGATGCATGTGTCTCTTGGATGAAATAAAAATCACAAACATATTTTCTACAAAACAAAAAGATTGCTTTTCTTTTAACTAAGTTTCTCATACCTCTAACATTAAGAGAAAAAACAGCGAGTGAACCCATACTCACAGAACTTCAGAACAAAAGTTTACATCTCCAAACCCCCCTGCACATCTGCCAGCATACTGTAGGCACTTGTAGACACGAGTCAAAAATAAATGTTATGTCAATGCCTACTTCACAAAGATCTCTTTCCCGTCCACAAACGCTCTGGTCCCAACGAAATAAGCCCTCTTGCCTTCTTTTCGTGCAGCTTCAACACTTGGCCACAGCTGACTCCTAATTTCTTTATCAACTGCCGTTAGATCTTCAGCAAACCTCAGCTTCTTTTCCTTCAAAAAGCTGCTTTTCTTTGCACTTTTCCACAGTAAGTCTCTAACATGCCTGGATCTGAACAGGAGAATCACAGCTCGTGGTTTCTGGTTCACATCGAGCCTCCTTCCTACGCGATGAACCACGTCAATCTCAGAAGCGAACTTTCCCTTTTCCTCTGGAAGCACTGCAGCGCAGATGTCCACGACCTTCTGTTTAATGTCTTCGCCTTCACGTTCGTCGAGACCATAAAGCCTCAGGTTCCAGCGCCTTCTATATCTCTCCATTTCGTTTACTTTAGCTTCCAGATCCAGTATTTTCTTGTCGTGGGTACCACTCGATGTTTTCAGCCCAGTCAGATCTGCTTTGATGTCGTTAATCTCACGAGACAAGAATTCGGTGGATTTCTGGAGAGCCTCAATCCCATCAGAGTTATTTTAATAATTTTCTCTAAACCGTCAGCTCTTTCGTTGATTTTTTCTGTCAGCATTCTGACAATGTTATTTTGCAGGTCGAGAAGGGAAGGCTCGTTCTTTGATTTCTTTGAATCAGGAGTATGCGGAGCCGAATCAAGTTCGGTCAAACCTTTAGAAAGCAAATTTTCACGTTGCTGTTGGATTTGTGCATAATCATGCACCTCCACGACTTCCTGTTCAGCATCCACCCACATTTCTTGAGCTTCTTTCTTGGAACTTTGTCTCTCTTTGCGTTTTCCAGCCATAACTTGCGATGTCAATCGGCTTGCACGTTAATAGCAATATACACTTGCTGATGATATGTTTAGCACCAAATATAGCTCAGAAGCGGAGTAAACAAGATTATTGAACTACTACTCGATCAATTAATTACCACAAATGCGTGGAATTTGGAGAAGAAACTTTCCGACCTCATAGATTTAAATCCACCACGGTCGCCATCTTGCGCGCCCCTCCTAGCTCTAAATACAGCTCGTTCTAGATCCGTTGAACTTAGTGACGTCACGGTACGAAGTGACGTGCAGTCGTTTGCATATGACCGCCTCCAGCGCAAGACAACTACGCCTGATTTCGCATCATCTCATCGTTGTCGTGCGGCTTGCACCCACATGTGTTCAGTCGACGTGCAGCCACTGGGTCTGTTTACAAGATGACTGCGATGCCAGGCAGATGTGCTGTTCCTGTTTGAGTGTTTGAATACGCTGCCGAACGATCCAGACGTCAGGGAAAGCAGTTGGATGCAGTTTATTTGCAGCATATGCAGTGTTGTGCCGAATTTCGACTCCCTGCCAGAATCTGACTCCCCCTCGCGTGCACGCGCAATGACGTCACTGAACTAGACGCGGTGGTCAATTACTTTACTGCTCATATGTTTGCTTTGCTAAATGCTTAGGCATGAAAGTTTACTTTTCTGAATAATGTGTATTTTTTTATTTTGATATACAAAGATTAACACCAAATGTGGCCTTTATTGTTAATGTTTGTTTGAGTATGGGGAAATACCATAAACAAAAATGGGCTAAAGGAAAACCCTTCTTTTTGTTATTTCAGATAGATATGACAAATTAAATTGAGTTACTAGGCCTACTTGGATTCAATAAATAGTCAAACAAAACGCACTAGGTCTCTATGTGAAGCTTCAATGTTATTTATATGATGATCTCATACCTCTTCCTTTTTCTGTTTATATCATTTTTTTCTTTGTTTTAATTGTAGGCTATTATTATTTTATATTGAATATGTTCTTTTACTATTTGTTGTTGACTACATTTGTGTTAGACTATTGTCATGTTTATTATTTGTAATTTGATTGACATTTAATAAAAAAAAGTAATAGTTTAGCATCTATAGCATCTATAGTTTCCACACCTGTAATCCTGTCTGCATTTAGTGTTTGTGTGTGTGTGTGTGTGTGTGTGTGTGTGTGTGTGTGTGTGTGTGTGTGTGTGTGTGTGTGTGTGTGTGTGTGTGTGTGTGTGTGTGTGTGTGTGTGTGTAAATTAATAAATAACAAATTAATATAAATAGGAAGTGAAATTATAAATGATAACTGTATGTATTTATGCAGTGACACACATAAAATCACTATAATTTTTAAACACAGCACCTGCCGAATTTAAACTCCCCCTCCAATTTCAGCTTTGCAAGAGAAAACACATGAAACTCATTCTGATGACACCTTTTTCCATGGAGGATCCTCTGCAGAAAAGCACAAGTCTTTAATGTAGATTTAAGCAGCACCCGCCAAAACCATACTCCCCCTCCAATGTATCACATTAACACACACAATTATACTGCACCTTATTCAAACTGAGCATTTTCACTGGACTACTTCTGCACCTAAATGAATGTGTCTATATTTATTCTTTCTAAATTGTTTATATGATTATTTGTACTTATATATTTTTTTCATAACTTTATCTTTCACTCTATTATCTTACCTCACAGATGTCTGATTCATCTGAATTAATTTTATTATTATTGATATCATATCATCCCTTGATTCTCTGCTACTATTGGAAACATTAGTACACCAAGACAAATTCATTGTACATGCAAACCTTGTGAAACATTTAAAGTTGTAGGTAAATGTCGAAACGGACAACAAGTGTTATGTCCACTTCAGATGACTAGCCACCCAGTTATACTGGCAAATATCAGCCAGAATGAACTGAAAGTGCCTATTACAATACAATATCAAATGTAAAACACAGAAATTATTTTACCATCCATTGTAAGAGGTGTAACCAGCATGAGTTTCATGTGTCTTTGACTTTGCAAACCTGAAAAATTAGGGAAGTATGATTTATATAATTTGCTTACACCTGTGCTTTGGACACGAAAATAATTCTGGGATTTGATTTAAATAAAATGTACTGGCAGAGTATATCTTGCACATGGTATTATTGGGCTGTCTATAGTAGTAAACAGTGCACAATGGGAATAAATGTTAAATATTAACATTTCATATTTGACTTGGTAAGCATAGTGCACTTAAACATAATATCCTGTATGCCAGTGATCGGTTTTTGCAACGCTTTCTGGAAAACACTGATAATTATAATTTATAAAAAAAAAACAGTAAAAAAAAAAAAAAAAAAAGACACCAAACTTTAAGTAACACAAACAGACGAAAAATAAATGAGTCGCACCGACGTCATTGCGCGTGCACGCGAGGGGGAGTCAGATTCTGGCAGGGAGTCGAAATTCGGCACAACACAAAATCAATTGAGAATTGACACGATGGTAAAAGATCGGAATACCGAAGTTTCACGTGGTGGAGCATTGTGTAGTCTACATGTGATACAAAATGATTAACGTTCATAATTTATGCATAAGCAGCACTGACGTTAGTCAATCATATCAGTGGGCGTTAACACTGAACTCTTAAAGGGGAAACACCTCAAAACAGACTGTTTGAATCAGAGGTGAGAAACAGGGTGGGAAAAGGTCATAAATCACTACATTTTTTAAGTTTTTTTGTTAAAAAACCTATAGTAATACTATAATTGCACCTAAGGGAACATAATAAAACAAAACAAAAGACCATGTCATGACCCCTTTAAATATCTCATTAACTTTAACACTCTTGAGTGTGGACTCATATACACTCGCAGGTGTGTTAATTTAACACTGAGTTTTTGCTGTGTACAAAGAGCCGTAGTTCACTGACAAGCTGAGCCATATCGCATTAAATATCGCTGGCGATATGTCCTCGATTTTAACGCGATTTGGCTCAGCTTGTCAGTTAACTACGGCTCTTTGTAGTAAATGCCGCTCGATCTGAAAGCAGGTGAAGGTGATTTACTACTAATCAAGGAACCGGCTTTACTGATTAGATGCGCATAACAATATTGTGCGATTAATCGTGCAGCCCTACTTTCAATCTATTTTCTTGGAAATACTTGATAAGATAGCCCCATCAAAAGAGACCAGGATTAAACAAAGATCACAGCCTTGGATAAATAATGATATTTTGGACACCATTTACTTAAGGGATAAAATCTTAAGTGAGTTTAAAAGAACCAAACTGCCTGTTCTTTTTAAAGGGGACCTATTATGCAAAATTCACTTTTGCATGGTGTTTGGACATAAATGTGTGATGGCAGTGTGTGTACACAACCACCCTGCAGTGATAAAAATCCACCCACTCCTTTTTTTAAATCCCCATAAATCATAAGCAGTTTCTCCCAACGACCTGTTTTCAGAATGTGGCTTTTGTGACATCACTAAAGCCACAGGCCCCGCCCACGAGTGTTGACAGACACTGCCGTTCTAACATAGACCCGCCCTGATCGAGTTCACAGCGAGTTGAGAGTTGTACACATCCGCTGTAAAACCTAACAGTACTATTTACTCAATTAAATTGAGGTCACTGCACTCAAATAATACAGAAACTTGAAGTGTCTTGAATGACTGAAACAGAACTCAAACTGAATGAGTTATAGAACATTTCTAGATCCCAGAATGATAATTGAATAATAATTGTATAGTTAAGTTAATTAATCATCAATTAAGTGATGATTGTTCATTAGTGATTAACACCTGCTGTTAACAAGCAGAATCACTGAAGGAAAGAGAAACACAAGAAATACAAGGTTTAAGGTCACCATGATGGAGATTAACGTTTGCTTTAGTTGGGCTCTTGACCCTTGACATTTGAGTACAAGTTTTTCTTTGGCTGCTGTAATTGAGTGTTTATAAAACATTTGTTATGGCACAAAAGTCAAGGAAAAGTATGATCGGGTGATGAAGGTCAAGGTTTGATGATGACAATCATCACTTAATGATTTTATTCACTGATCTCATTCAGAGTCTAATCTATGATTATATTATTAGTTGTATTTGAAAATAGATTCTACAACATAAGAACTAGCAATGTTATGAATTTCAGATAGTATGAAGGATTTTACAGAAAATGTGATTCATTACCAAAACTAACACAGATATCAAGAATCAGCATATGAATCTCAACAATGGTGACCATTAAAAAAACTATTCATACTGCAATGCATGCTGGGTACTACCATAATACAAACCTTATCCATGGCTCCCGGCATGCATTGCAGCATGAATCGTTTTTTAATGGTCACCATTGTTGAGATTCATATACTGATTCTTGATGTCTGTATAAGTCAGCATGATCCCATAGAGGTTTTTAAAATCTGATTGAAAGGGCCTTGCAGCAGAATCACAGTTATCTTATAATGAATACTACAAGTTATATATCACCTGTTTATCAGAGATTACTCTCTAGAAAAGATCAGAGAATCAAGACACCAAATGTTGATTCATCATTCCATAAATCATCATCAATACAAAATTTTCTTTTGGCTTTTGTGCAATAACAAATGTGTTATATAAACACTCAGTTACAGCAGCCAGAGGAAAAACTGGTGTTATAAAGTCAAGGGTCAAGAGCCCAACTAAAGCAAACACTGACCACTATCATGGTGTCTTTAAATGAAACTCAATAAATCGTCTTCATCTAAACCTCTGTTCATTCACAATAATAACTTCTGTAGACGGATGATAAAAGTCAACCTGGTTAGTAATAAGTGAAGCTGGTAATGCTGTTTGTGGAGTTGTTCAATCCTCCTCTGCTGAGATCTTGAGAGATTTAAACATATTTTATCTTCAGTTGATTTCATCTAATGTTGTGGTTGGAAGTCAGTTGTAGTTCTTGTGTTTCTCTTTCCTTCAGTGATGTTAACAGCAGGTGTTCATCATTAATGCTCAACAATAACTTAATTAATCACTTAATTAATCACTTAACTTATTGACTGCAATATCTACTTTTAGTGAACTCAACTGAAATAATTTCAGAGTACTCATAACTATTGTTTTTTATAAACTTAAATGAATTTATGTAATCGGTTTCCTCAAATGTAATGAGTTAGCTTAACTCGTTGGATTTGACTTTGTGTGTGATATTGTGAGCTAGCAGTAACTGCAAGTGCTCTGAGTTCATTTAAAGTTTGTCGTAAAACCTGTAAAACCCAACAAGTTAAGCTAACTCATTTCATTTGAGGAAACCGATTACATCAATTCATTTAAGTTTATAAAAAACAATAGTTATGAGTACTCTGAACTTATTTTATTTGAGTTCACTAAAACAATAATATTTCTTAAAACATAATTAAACTTTACACTGCATTTAATACTGTATATAGCTGAAACTTCACTTTATTGAGTAAAAACAGTGAAATGACAAACTTTAAATGAACTCAGAGCACTTGCAGTTACTGCTAGCTCACAATATCACACACAAATTCAAATCCAATGAGTTAAGCTAACTCATTACATTTGAGGAAACCGATTACATAAATTCATTTAAGTTTATAAAAAACAATAGTTATGAGTACTCTGAAATTATTTCAGTTGAGTTCACTAAAAGTAGATATTGCAGTCAATAAATTAAGTGATTAATTAAGTGATTAATTAAGTTATTGTTGAACATTAATGATGAACACCTGCTGTTAACATCACTGAAGGAAAGAGAAACACAAGAACTACAACTGACTTCCAACCACAACATTAGATGAAATCAACTGAAGATAAAATATGTTTAAATCTCTCAAGATCTCAGAGGAGGATTGAACAACTCCACAAACAGCATTACCAGCTTCACTTATTACTAACCAGTTTGGCTTTTATCATCCGTCTACAGAAGTTGTTATTGTAAATGAACAGAGGTTTAGATGAAGACGATTTATTGAGTTTCATTTAAAGACACCATGATAGTGGTCAGTGTTTGCTTTAGTTGGGCTCTTGACCCTTGACTTTATAACACCAGTTTTTCCTCTGGCTGCTGTAACTGAGTGTTTATATAACACATTTGTTATTGCACAAAAGCCAAAAGAAAATTTTGTATTGATGATGATTTATGGAATGATGAATCAACATTTGGTGTCTTGATTCTCTGATCTTTTCTAGAGAGTAATCTCTGATAAACAGGTGATATATAACTTGTAGTATTCATTATAAGATAACTGTGATTCTGCTGCAAGGCCCTTTCAATCAGATTTTAAAAACCTCTATGGTATCATGCTGACTTATACAGACATCAAGAATCAGTATATGAATCTCAACAATGGTGACCATTAAAAAACGATTCATGCTGCAATGCATGCCGGGAGCCATGGATAAGGTTTGTATTATGGTAGTACCCAGCATGCATTGCAGTATGAATAGTTTTTTTAATGGTCACCATTGTTGAGATTCATATGCTGATTCTTGATATCTGTGTTAGTTTTGGTAATGAATCACATTTTCTGTAAAATCCTTCATACTATCTGAAATTCATAACATTGCTAGTTCTTATGTTGTAGAATCTATTTTCAAATACAACTAATAATATAATCATAGATTAGACTCTGAATGAGATCAGTGAATAAAATCATTAAGTGATGATTGTCATCATCAAACCTTGACCTTCATCACCCGATCACACTTTTCCTTGACTTTTGTACCATAACAAATGTTTTATAAACACTCAATTACAGCAGCCAAAGAAAAACTTGTACTCAAATGTCAAGGGTCAAGAGCCCAACTAAAGCAAACGTTAATCTCCATCATGGTGACCTTAAACCTTGTATTTCTTGTGTTTCTCTTTCCTTCAGTGATTCTGCTTGTTAACAGCAGGTGTTAATCACTAATGAACAATCATCACTTAATTGATGATTAATTAACTTAACTATACAATTATTATTCAATTATCATTCTGGGATCTAGAAATGTTCTATAACTCATTCAGTTTGAGTTCTGTTTCAGTCATTCAAGACACTTCAAGTTTCTGTATTATTTGAGTGCAGTGACCTCAATTTAATTGAGTAAATAGTACTGTTAGGTTTTACAGTGTTGGTAAACTGAACGTGGGCTTCCAGAGACTTATAATTGCGAAATTGCTCAGCGTTATAGGCACTGACACCACAAACGAAATAAGTAAAAGTATCAGGAAATGTGACGGGAGGTAAGGCGTCAGGGTCACGGATCCACTGCTTTTCAACATAGCGTTTCTTGGCGTCCGCGTTTGTCTCTGTACAATCCACCTTGTTTTAAACTATTTTAAGCATACTCAAATAAATAATTCATACAACCAACATTGTGTGTTGCTCTATATAGTCTCTATATAGTGTTGCTTGTTTACCGGCTTGTATTTGTGGCCTCACAATGGCGGATACTCCCCACAATACATTGTGCGATGACGTCGGTTGCCATTCTCTATTATAAACACATTCAAAGCAACGTTAACTATTTTTTTGTAATTTGATGCAAAGGTAATATAATTCAAAGTATAATGTTATAAGGGCAATTCTTAGACTATGGGCACTTTCATGTCCTTTGATCATATTTTATAAAAAAACATATAATTTAGAAAAATTCACACTTTCATATTTAACTTCACAATGCAAGTACTTTTGAAACTTTTTACCGATAGTCTACGATGATTTTTTCACCTTTTTAAACATCATTATAGATGCAAATATTGCTGTTTTGTGCTTGTCCCACACCCAGACTTCTGATCTTCAATAATGAAAAAGAAGTGTAAAAAAATGATTTATCTATTTTATTTTAATATGACTGTATACAGTATCAGTAAAATAATCAAAACATAATTGTGGTATTTAAGGTCAGACAACTATTAATGTGATTCTATATACAAAATATAGTTGTCCCACAGTATTGCCGTCATTTCCACCACAACGCTGTAATGTCCCTTTTAAACAACTTTTTTGAAAGATTGTTTGGGTTTCTATGGAGATTAACAATGACATCACAGCACATGTCTGACATGGAGGAGATTTTTAATTTCTTCACCAACTTGGAGAAGAAAACTCAAGGTAAATATTGCTTGAAATGAAAATATTTTTATTGTCTGTCATTTCCAAACATGGCGTAACATCAATTGAGTTTGTAAATAAATAGATTTTTTAACATACATAGATGTATTTTGCATGCATGCAATGCTAGCTACCAATTCATAGCTAATCTGTAATACTAGCTTGGATTTTTTTTACAAAATACTGCAGGATTATCATTTCCACCACCGTCATTTCCAGCACATTCCTTCTTGGGTGGAAATGACAAAGGTGAGGTGGAAATGACATTTATGCTTACAAGGTGCAATTCATAGATTGTGTGGCTACATATGTATATTTTATTTATTGAAATGTACAATGCTAATGTATTTATTCAAATATATATTTGTTGAAATGCCTTTTCATCTATTTTTAAGATGCCGTGGAAGTCAACTGCAGAAAGGTCTCAGTCCTATACCAAAACAGAACCAAACAAACTAATGACTAATGAGATTAATGATTTGTTAAATGTAATTGTCTGTTTCAGAAAGTTTCAAATTAATGTCTTCTGTTTTTCTACATGGACGTCCATTCATTGTCATTTCCACAACACTCCTCATAACTTTTTAAAAAATATTTACAAAATTCATTAAATTTCACTCATTAAAAATGTCTGCATAGTTTATGAGATAATGGTCCACTTAATGTAAAACACAATTAGTTATTTTTCTTAAATGTATCTAACCAATCCAATATTATATTTCAGGTTGTGGTGGATGTAAGATTTGTGTTTGGGCCTCATAACAATTAATTTACTTAATCCACAAATCTATGGTAATTGCAATATAGGTATAAACTGGTAATACTATGTGTGAAAGTGGTCTTACACTGTTAAGAAATTATCTATATCATAATATTTTAAAATAATAATCAAATATTTACATGTGATGGAAATGACATTTGTTCAGTGCGGATCGGAAAATATGTCAAAAAACACCAATTTGTCTTATAATGTAAGTGCGTTCTCTTATGGATCATTAAACTAGACTTGTTATACTTAACTGTTCGACTGTGACAATTTTGATTTGAGCACTTTTTTCCCCCTCAAGTTCACAAGGCCAAAAGTGCCCGTAGTTGAAGAACCACCCATAAACGAACATGCATTAAAAAAATATTATGAAAATGTAAAAAACTTTGCAGGATTTACGATGCTGATGAACACGATGAACACTTCACACGATGAACGATGAATCGGTTAAAAAAAAACTAAAATGCAGTATAGGCAATTGTAACAGAGTGTAAAATGTTAAATAACTGCATCAATGGGACATCTGCATCAGACAGCGCCATCTGTCTGATGTGTGATGGCATTTAGTGCACGGAATAGTGCACTATTATTTACACATTTTATTTTTTACCCACAACAGAGATAACGAGACATGCTGTGGGTAAGTGTTATGAGCAGTCGGAGAATTATCAGTTAAAAGTGTCCAAAACACAAATAACTGCTTTATTGTGGATTTATTCTGCAATTAACTTGTTAGGCAACTTTTGATATGAGTTTGGGGTCGATTGTGTTATTTTATATCGAGTTATTTTGACTTTGTATTACGAGGCACAATCGTAATTAATTTGTGCATTGTCTTGTGTTTTATGTAGAACTGATTAATTCTCTATAAGGTGAAACCCCTATTTCCACGTTTTATATCTCCATTGTGCAGGTGATGTGTATAAAATATGTTGTTATAATGTGTTTAATGGATTAATTGTTTTATTCGTGTGGTATTGTGCATATTCACCACTAGGTGGGGATGTTTCCCTTCACATTTAGTTTAATTGAGTTGTTCAGCATGATTTGTGATTAATTCACTGAAAATGTATTATAATTGTCAATCTGCAAACTTGTACTCACTATACAATCACAACACAAAAAGATTACAATCATTTAAAAATATTAAAAAGAAAGAGTACCGTTTTAAATAAACAGGAACAGAGATAAAACATGCTGTGAAACTGATTCATTCTCTATGAAGTGAAACCGCTATTTCCACGTTTTATATCACCATTGTGCAGCTCCACTAGGCAGAAAGACCGTCCAGTAAGTAGTTTATGTTAAGAGAGTACAATTAAAATGATTAGTCAAAATATAATAAAAACTCCTGTTTCCCTAACACTTCATGGGTATTTTCTATTTAAAGATGCCATAGAATGCATTGATACAATATTTTAAATTGTTCTCTGATATCTACATAGAAGGTATGTGGCTTAGGTAAGGGCAAAAATGATCCAGATACGGTTTTACATGTCCATTTACAAATCTAGGATTTGTCCCTAGAATGAAATGGGCTGTAATTACCTTATTTGGAAGGGTCATGAATAATAATGTTGAGCTCTGCTCTGATTGGCTGTTTCAGAGATTTGTAAGCAGCTAAAATAATCATACTTCAGTTCTCAAACAAAAAAATATTTTAACAAATTTACTAGATGCATTGTCAAATGACAACCGTTTCAACTGAAGTGGTGGGGAAGGTCACGTTAGCTAAAGAGCAGCGAGTGAGTTATCTGTAAGCAACCAAACTAACCTAGTTAGCTCCTGAGTTGTGTTGATTAAATACAAGCTAAATTATAATACTACCCGACAAAAGGGATTGACATAGATGTATCTACAGTTGTATTTTGTAGATTTATATGACAACATGCCAGAAATAATATTAACCTCCGTCTAAATAGGTTGTCATACTATTTAGTTAAATCTATGCTTGTTACTTGGAGGTTGCTAGTTAGCTAATGGTACTGTACTAGCATCTTGCGTTCGATTTCGACAACAAAGGGTAAATTATCATTAATGTTGTTAGCTCACTAAGAAACTTTCGATTTAACCCTCTGGGGTCTAAGGTGTTTTCTGTGTCCTTGAGGTGTTCTGACATGCTCTGACATTTGTGCTTTTTTCAGTTATTTATAAACATGTTAATGGCAAAGGTGTAAATTCACTCTATATAGCACAAACGGGGCTACCATGATATGTGAGCAACATGTATGTACATGTTTGTATTTTTGAGAGAATATTGTTTATGCATGGTTATTGAAAAAACTAAAACTTAAAGTGTCTGAAATAAGGCCACAAAACACATACTAAATATGTGTCCACAAGACTTTTGACTAATGGGCATTGTTGCCTAGAGTTTTTGCTTCAAAATGGTCTGTAAATCATCCTGCCTAATCATTTACACAAAACAATACATTGATTTAAATTTTATAAGACACCTTTTGTTTGGAAAGGCAATATGCGTGGAGGCGTGTTCACACCTGAGAAGACAAAGGCCGGATAATGTGCCGCAGTGGCGTGCACAGACCTCCTCAGGGGCAGGGCGGAGGGACCAAAAAGGGCACTAAATAAAAAAAAAATATTACTTCTTGATTTTTTTTGTTTCTATTCTTTCTTTCCTTGGCATTCTAATAAAATACGTTGATACAATTATTAGAATGCATAACACATCAAATGAAAATAGGGAAATTATGATAATATTACTAAATATTATTTACTTTACCAAACAAAACAGTGAGAATCAAGAAGGTAATTATGGAAAATTATTTTTTAGTTTTGTTGATGTTGTAAATTTAATGTATGTATTATATTTATGAAAGACAGTGTTAGCTATCATGAATCAGTAACACTTTACAATAAGGTTTCATTAGTTAAAATGAGCTAAATGAACTGCACTTCTACAGCATTTATTAATCTTAGTTAATATTAATTTCAGCATTTACTAAAACATTTAAATCAAAAGTTGTATTTGTTATCATTAGTTAATGCACTGACTGTGACATAACATGAATAAACAATTAACAGTTGTAGTATTAACTAAGATATAGCCTACAGTAACAAATGTGTTGCTCATGGTTAGTTCATATATGAGTAATGAACAAATGAACCTTATTGTAAAGCGTTACTATGAAATCAAAGATATAAGTTCCTTACAATTTAGAGTTGGACATGGATTTAAGATTTAATTTAACTAACTGTTAGATGCATTTCCCCTTGCACTTTTATTCCTTGGATAAAACCGAATGACATTGTCACTCAGAATGCGTCTGAAATCGAGTTATACTTTTATTGTAGTTAAGAATAACTCGCATGCTGCAGCAACTTTTAGAGTAGCATTGTGATGGTAGGATAAATGTAATTTTCCGTATTAGCTTAAAGCTTCTGTCTGGAACAACCAGTGACGATCAGGAATAGACTGATTGACAACCGAGAATAGAGAGGTGGCAGCTGGAGAGACAGCGGACAGCCCGGAGAGACGGCAACGGGGTAGGGAGGGTTAGCAGCCCGACCTGCATCTTCTGAGAGGAAGAACCCACTTTCAAAGCTACAGATCTACTTATGGAGTTATACCCCCAGGGATCCCCGAGAGGGGGGGAAGATGAGGATCCCACTCGGACAGACCGAAGGATACCAACACAAAGCGATGGATACACGACGACGAGTGCACAATGCTTTTGCGGCAAAGTGTGCAAAAACCCACATGGCCTGAAAATCCATCAGGCCAAGATGAGATGCGTGCAGACGGTACCTGCATCACAGCGCTCAGGGAACACCCCTGGTGAGACGCAGGAGGAGCTAGGCCCGGAGTCAAACCACAGTGCCCAGAACCTCCGAGTGACACAAGTTCCGAACCCATGCAGAACATCTGAACATCGTCGGGTAAAATGGCCCCAAGCTAACAAGGAGAAGGAATGGCTCCAGTTTGATGAAGACGCCGACACCATCTTGGAAGCAATGGTTAAGGGTGATGCCGATCGACGCCTCCAGACAATGACCACCATCATCATCAGCCTAGCAGCTGAGAGATTTGGGTTGGAGGAGAAAAAAGCAGTGAACCTTCCCTACATAATGAATAACAGGGCGAACAAGATCCACCAGCTTAGGCAAGAGCTGAAGAGCCTGACGAGGAGGTTCAAGGAGGTGAGGGAGGAGGAGAGAGGTCCTCTATTAGAGCTGCGCGTCATTCTCCGCAAGAAGCTTATGACTCCGAGGAGAGCGGAGTGGCACAGGAGAAGGAGGAAAGAGAGGGCCAGGAAGCGGGCGGCTTTTATAGCGAATCCATTTGGGTTCACAAAGCAGCTACTCGGGAAGAAGCGGAGCGGCCAGCTCACCTGCTCCAAAGCTGAGATTGACCGCCACCTCAGAGATACCTTCTGTGATAGATCCAGGGAGCAGGAGCTGGGCCACTGCCAGTACCTGATTGATCCACCTGTACCAACTCTGGACTTCGACAGGAAGGAGCCCAGCTGGAAGGAGATCCAGGAGGTTATCAAAAAGGCCAGAGCAAGCTCAGCCCCAGGACCTAGTGGGGTACCTTATAGGGTTTATAAGAACTGCCCGAAGCTACAACACAGGCTCTGGAAGATTCTGAAGGTTATATGGAGGAGGGGAAAGGTTGCTCAGAAGGGGTGTGGATTCCAAAGAAAGAAGAGTCGAAGACAATCGACCAGTTCAGAAACATCTCGCTGCTCAGTGTTGAGGGAAAGATATTCTTCAGCATCGTTGCCAGGCGGCTGACCGACTACCTCCTAAGGAACTCATACATTGACACGTCGGTCCAGAAGGGAGGGATCCCGAGGGTGCCGGGGTGTCTGGAGCACACTGGCGTGGTCACACAGCTGATCAGGGAAGCCCGGGAGAACAAGGTGGACTTGGTGGTGCTGTGGTTGGACCTCACAAACGCCTATGGGTCCATACCCCACAAACTGGTTGAGGAGGCTCTGCGCCGGCACTACGTCCCAGACAAGTTTAGAGACCTCATTCTGGACTACTACGACAGTTTCAGTCTGAGAGTCTCTGCGGGGTCTACAACATCAGACTGGCACAGGCTCGAGAAGGGTATCATCACTGGGTGTACAATTTCAGTGATATTATTCGCACTCGCCATGAATATGCTGGTGAAGGCTACAGAGGCCCAGTGCAGAGGTCCCCTCACCAAGTCCGGTGTCCGCCAGCCGCCCATTAGGGCTTTCATGGACGATCTGACGGTGACAACACCACACGTCCCAGGGGCCAGGTGGATCCTGAAGGGCCTGGAAGAGATGACAACCTGGTCTCGCATGTGCTTCAAGCCAACAAAGTCCAGATCGCTGGTGTTGAAGAAAGGAAAGGTTACCAACAAGTTCCGCTTCACACTAGGCAAGACCCAGATACCATCAATCACTGAGAAACCAGTGAAGAGCTTGGGAAAGGTGTTCGATTGCAGCCTGAAAGACACGGCAGCCATCCGTGCAACCAACCTGGAACTGGAAGGCTGGCTAGCCGCAGTGGACAAGTCAGGCTTACCTGGCAAGTTCAAGGCTTGGATTTATCAGCATGGCATCCTCCCACGGATTCTCTGGCCCCTCCTGATTTATGAGGTTCCAATCTCCACCATCGAGGGCTTTGAGAGGAGAGTCAGCAGGTTTCTACGGAAGTGGCTGGGTCTACCTCGAAGCCTGAGCAGCATCGCTTTGTACGGCCAGAGCAACAAGCTGAAGCTCCCTATCAGAAGTCTGAATGAGGAGTTCAAGGTGGGCCGTGCCAGGGAGGTGCTGCAATACAGAGAGTCACAGGACCCAAAGGTCTCCCAGGCTGGGATCGAGGTGAGGACAGGGCGGACGTGGAGGGCAGCAGAGGTGGTGAATATAGCTGAGTCGCGGCTACGGCACAGGGCACTGGTGGGAGCAGTGACTCATGGAAGAGCTGGCCTGGGTAGCGGTACAACATCTCGCTACAACAAGGCACATGGGAAGGACAGGAGATCACTGGTGCAGCATGAGGTGCGGGCAGGAGTAGAGGAGGAGCGAGCCAGCAGGATGGTTGGAATGCGGCAGCAGGGAGCCTGGACAAGATGGGAGCATGCAGTGGACCGCAAGGTCTCATGGGCAGAGCTGTGGAAAGCAGAACCCCATCGCATACGGTTCTTGATCCAGGCTGTCTACGATGTACTACCGAGTCCATCCAATCTGTTCAGCTGGGGATTGGTGGAGTCACCAGCCTGCAACCTCTGCCTGAAGAGGGGGACCCTGGAGCATATCCTCAGCTGCTGTTCGAAGGCACTGGGCGAGGGGCGCTACCGTTGGCGCCATGACCAAGTCCTGAAGGCCGTTGCGAATACCATCAGCTGTGGAATTGGCCACTGCAAACACCTCCGCCCAGCTAAGAACAATATTGCTTTCATCCGGGCTGGGGAGAAGCCACCAGTAGCTGCCAGGGCCACCTCATCTGGTCTGCTAGCATCAGCACAAGACTGGGAGTTGAAAGTTGACCTGGAGAAGCAACTGAAGTTCCCAGAAACTGTCGCCACCACAACGCTGCGGCCTGACATGTTGCTCATCTCAGAGACCTCCAAGCAGATCGTTCTCCTGGAACTCACCGTACCCTGGGAGGACCGCATCGAGGAGGCCAATGAGAGGAAGAGGGCTAAATATGCTGAGCTAGTGGAGGAGTGCCGGAACAATGGGTGGCGAGCGCGGTGTGAGCCCATTGAGGTGGGATGCAGAGGGTTTGCTGGCCAATCTCTATGCAGGGCGTACAAGATCCTGGGCATCATAGGGGCCATTAAGCGAAGGGCCATCAAAGAGGTCACAGAGTCAGCAGAAGTTGCCTCAAGGTGGCTGTGGATAAGGAGAGGAGAACCATGGGTGAGGTAGGGCTACCTGGACACAAGTTGGGGCCTGATCAACCCCAGCTGGGTCGCCTGGGTGAGAGTGTATGATGTTTGAAAGACCCGAAACACTCTGTGACCCCAGGTAACATCACTGATGATGTGTCCAGGTTGCATCAAGTTGATGTATGTTACAAGAAAACGTTACCTGCTGCTCGTTTGAAGAGACTCGCGCGAACTGCTGCGTAGTGCGTACCAGAACCGTTAAATGCGTATGATAGAGAATTAGCATATACATGTTAATTTGCAGTTTGTTGCTTATACAGACATTTTATTTCAACATATTTCAGTCTATTTTTACTCATCTTAGTAGGCTATAGCAATATAGTTTGGATGTGTTCATGTAAAAATAACATGTTTACTAATGTAGATGCGAGAGTGAATGAACAGCACAGACACGCGCTGTATAACTGTAGTAAACAAGCCTACACACAGACACGCAATTCATATTTAAACAGTCTTTTTGCAGTTTATAGACACTATTCAATATTGCAATTAGAACAAAGCACTTAAGAATAATTGACTTACTACATCAGCTGGATCCATTGCTCCTCGAAATGAAACTACCAGCACTTCTGGTACATTTTCCAGGGTTATTAGATAGTATTATTCCTCACAGCGAAAGGATACGCTGTGTTCACAGCGGTAGTAAGAAACTTACTAAACATGATGTGTTTTATAATCCAGCTAGTGGGCGTTGGCATGTTTGAATGGCTTGCCTTAGATCATTTGCGTTTGAATACCGCGCGCTCTCCGTGGGCGTGGCACATTAACGCGTAATCAGGTATAATGAGCTGGAAAGAAAAAGACTGACATCTCTCTCTTTTCATACAGATTACATAAACTGAGAATATTTGTTTTTTTATATAAATTAATTCATTTAAAAGAAGAGAGTTCAAGCTTCATTATGGAAAAACACTCGTGCCTGTATGACAAGTATTCGCGGAATTACAGTTAATTTTCGGACGCGTTTCAGAATGAACTTCACTGACAGAGAGAAGGCAAAACTAGCATCATGTTTATTTTTCTTTATTTGACTAAAAGCACAATACTTTGTTTATATTGTGAGTATACACAAAAAAATGGACACTTAACAGGATCGAATAATGTATAACACAAACATGTAAAATCAAAATCAGCAGAGTATTTTGAGTCTCTTTTGCACTGATAAGAAAAAAAGCGAGACTATCGCGCCGACCTCAGAGGGTTAAATGCCATTACCATTAATTTTTTCAATGAAATTTCAACATTTTTTAAATGTTTCTATGTGATGTTGGTTCAACGTCATGTTTGCAGTCTCAGAAAATGAAACTCAAGAGAACGTCTCAGGTTACGTATGTAACCCTGGTTCCCTGATAGGGAACGAGACGCTGCGTTGAGATGCGGTGGGAACGCTCTGCGTGATTGCGTCGTGAAGCACGTGTATAATCAGTCCAATGGAAGAGCGAGACGTCATAGGCGGGTGACGTCATCGACCAGGAAACTATAAAGCAACCCTGAAATCAGACCGCGACAGCTTCTGAAAGGCCTGAAGCAAGTCGATTAGGGCATGCAGGAAGTATGGCAGATAAACGCAGCGTCTCGTTCCCTATCAGGGAACCAGGGATACATACGTAACCTGAGACGTTCCCTTTCAAGGGAACTCGAGCTGTGTTGAGACGCGGTGGGAACCCCATTCCCACTACGCCATAAAGACAAATGCCCGTTCTGTGTGAAGTCCTTGCGCATACTAGAAGCAAGCAACCTAGCCAAATAGGTTGTTCTGATATACGCCACTGAGCAGCTCTGTGGACATACGCATCCAAAGCCCGGACAGGGCATAACAGATTTAAGATTTTCCTGATCTGGGGTATTAAAGGTGGAGGACAGAAGGCCTGGAGCACAAATGACCCGCACATTTAGTAGGGACCTAGAAATACAACCCGACCTGGGGTGAAGAAATACTACCACCAAACCAGGTGCAAATCCAAGTACGTGCAGGCCTCAGCCTCATGTACCATGGAGAAGACGATATTAAGGATCTCTCCTCAGAGATAACCCAGCAAAGAAACATTCATTACAGAAATCAAGTACTGTACCAACAGGGCAGAAACAAGATTCAGAAGGCGTTCTCTGCACTAGGCAGAGAACAGTTTCCATATCAATGCATATTTAGTCTTCTCGTGGAGGGAGCTCTAGACCGGAGTATGGTCTCTACGACCTCGGTCGAGAGACCTGAATCTATGAGCTGGGCCCCCTCAGAGGCCGAGCCCACAGTATCCATAGCTCCAGAGCTCCCAGGAGCAAAGATATCGGGAAAAGCGTACAGGTGTAGCAGCAACCGCACCTAATACATCACATCCAGTCCAAGCGGAGCTGGATGCGTGAGGGAGAACCACAAAGGGCAATGCATTGTACAAACGATGCGAAAGGTCGACTTGAGTTTGACCGAAGTTCTCCCTAAGAAGCTCCACCACCTCGGGGTGAAGTCTCCATTCCCTGGGCCACAATCCCTGCCTCAACAGGATATCTGCTCTGATATACGAGACCATCAGTGTGTTGTCCGGACCCTTCGCCAAGCGACCAGTCATGATTGCCCCCGACTTGTGAGGGAAGCATCCGTCGATAGCATTATGCGTCGACAAGAAGCCCCCAACACTGGGCCTGGGCGAGGAACCAAGGTTCTTCCACATGACCGAGGCACGAAGGCATAGCCGCGTGACCTTGATCATGCGAAAAAGGATTTCCTCTCGGAGAAAACCCCCTTGGTCCTGAGCCACCACTTCAGGGGTCTCATGTACAGAAGTCCAAAAGTAACTACGTTGGACGCAACTGCCATGAGCCCCAACCAAAGACCCTTCACCGAGCGGCCACTCATGACCGTCCCCCATCCTGTGAGGGAAGCATCCGTCGATAGCATTATGCGTCGACAAGAAGCCCCCAACACTGGGCCTGGGCGAGGAACCAAGGTTCTTCCACATGACCGAGGCACGAAGGCATAGCCGCGTGACCTTGATCATGCGAAAACGGATTTCCCCTCGGAGAAAACCCCTTGGTCCTGAGCCACCACTGCAGGGATCTCATGTACATGTAACGGAGGCCAGCTAGTAGTCGCTGTGCGAGTAAACCTCACTTCTCTGATCTCAAAAGGCTCTCTAGCGACAGATGCTAGGGGCTGCAGTCTTTAGCCTCCTTGTTAGAGCACCTGACTCTCATGCCGGAGACCCGGGTTCGAGGCCCGCTTGGAGCGGGTCGAGTGGGACCCGGGTGAAAGGGGTTACATACAGAAGGCCAAAAGTAACTACGTTGGACGCAACTGCCATGTGCCCCAACCAAAGACCTTTTACCGAGCGGCCACTCATGACCGCCCCCCATCCTGTGAGGGAAGCATCCGTCGATAGCGTGACGCGTCGACAAGAAGCCCCCAGCACTGGGCCCTCGGCAAGGAACCAAGGTTTCTTCCACATGACCGAGGCACGAAGGCATAGCTGCGTGACCTTGATCATGCGAAAACGGATTTCCCCTCGGAGAAAACCCCTTGGTCCCGAGCCACCACTGCAGGGGTCTCATGTACAGAAGGCCAAAAGTAACTACGTTGGACGCAACTACCATGAGCCCCAACAGTCTCAGAGACTGTTTTGCAGTGAGTGACTGACCTAGTTTTACATTCTTTATGGCTGTGAGAATCGCAGAAATACGTGCAGGAGACAGACGTGCTTGCATTGTTGTCGAATCCCATATTACACCTAGAAAAGTGGTCCTCTGAGCTGGGAGGAGTGCACTCTTTTTGGTGTTGAGCCGCAACCCCAACCTCCTTATGTGGGACAGAACGACATCTCGATGTTGAACTGCCAAAAGCTCGGACTTGATCTAAAATCAACCAATCGTCGATATAATTTAATACACAAATGCCCTGGAATCTCAGAGGAGCCAGAGCTGCATCCACGCATATTGTAAAGGTGCGGGGTGATAACCTAGGCTGAATGGAAGAACCCGATACTGGTATGCTTCTTTTTTTCCTATAGTGTGCAGGACCCACTGAGAAATATGTGGCAGTAGTTTCCACGCTGCCAGAGATTCTACTAGGGGAACCAGTCTCTCAAGACTGGCCTCTAGATTGGTTGAACAGTCACTACGGTGCCCTGAAGCGGCGAACCGGAAGGGAACAACCGAACTGACCGTTCTACGACCCTCCTCGGAGGATCGTATGGGGACGCTGACACCTCGGTGCCCTGAACGGCGAACCGGCAGGGAACAACCGAACTGGCAGCGCTGCGACCCTCCTCAGAGAGTCGCACCCCAGAGGGCGCCGAGGAGAAACGATTTCTCAAAACCGTCCCTGCCCCGGATTTAACTAGCAACAGCACTAGATAAACCTCCTTTTAAAGCTCCTCTTTATTCAACAGAGTTATGAGCTGACTTATTTATTTATTTATTGGAAACTCAAACATCTGCCTTTTTCTTAATATCTTTATTTGTTTTGTTCTCTTTTTCTAAACAAAACACTAACGATACCAATTCCTCGGAACTGGAAATCGCCAGCACTGGATCTGGCAGGTGAAAGCTGAGATAGGGCGGGGCCCGTCCCAACCCCCGCTGTCAGATCCGTTTGCGAACCCCAAAATGCGAGTCGCCGCCGTGCCTCGGCAACCGCGAGACCCGCGGGGAGAGCGCGAACCTAACCGTCCTCCTCAAAGAACGCCCGGCGGGAGCGGAGCGTCCTCACGGACAGCTTCTCGCAATGCTCATAGTCAGCTCCCTCGAGAACTGACTGTGGCACGCTCCACTCCCAAATAATAACAACTTTAAAGCTGATGTGTGTGTCCCCACCCGTGATATAACGTGGGTAGGGACCAACACAAAGCTGCTTGCTCTCAATATTGCAACTTGACAGACAACAATAAACATCTATTGAAAAAAATAAATAAATAAACTTTGACTTTGAACAATAAATATGACAAGGACAGAATACACAGATCGCTTGCTGAAGGCACAGAAGCTGTCGCGGTCTGATTTCAGGGTTGCTTTATAGTTTCCTGGTCGATGACGTCACCCGCCTATGACGTCTCACTCTTCAATTGGACTGATTATACACGTGCTTCACGACGCAATCACGCAGAGCGTTCCCACCGCGTCTTAACGCAGCTCAAGTTCCCTTGAAAGGGAACTACAACTGATTTCCAGCTTTATAAACCAGTAAGTGTTTTTTGAAAATGTAAAAGTGCAGAATGTTTTCTGTGATGGGTAGGGTTAGTGTAGGGTAAGAAAATATACAGTTTGTACAGTATAAAAATCATTTTGTCAATGGAATGTCCCCATAAAACATGAAAACCCAACCAAGTGTCTGTGTGCATGCAGTTGCATTACAGTATTTCCATCTCGTCAGTCACCACTCCAAACCAAGCCTTTTCCTATCACTACGATCTGATTGGCCAAGAGAAATGTTTCAAGGCTGTGGATCGAGAAACACTGTGAAATGTTTTTAACTCTATATAAGTCAGATCCGATCTTCTGTTAGTTTCTGTTGGAGTTTTTGGAAGGATGCTCACATAATTAGGACCCTCGTTGAGAGTCTCATGACGCTGGACTCCTGTGCAGCTCCAGCTCTGATTTACATCATTCAAATACACACAAAACAACAGGGAAATGATCAATGATCGAGCTGATCCAGATGGAGTGGAAAGCAGGACAAACTACAGGCCTAGAGCTCATGATGAAGAACTGTAAAATCAGCCTGAGGGGCCATCGGGTTTATATAATTATTAAGATAATAGATGCACATGCATTGTGTAATCATATAGATAATTGCAAGTTAGTTCTCTTTACTCTTTCATTCGGCATTTGCATGCAACTTTTGGCATGCATGAATATTTCCCCAAATATCTACGCATCTTTTCTGCTCTTTGCCTCGGTTAGTTTTGGCTTTGGATAAAAGCATCTGCTAAGTGCACAATTGCACATGTGAATTATGATAAACATTGCATTAGCTTTTCCACATCTGTCTCCCAAAATATGATACTCTAAGGGTACGTTTACATGACGATGCGCTAAAAATGGAAACGTTTTTTTCTTTGTACAGATGAAAACGTAATCAAAACGATCCCCATTCACACAGATCCACGAAAACGACTAATAACGCTGTATTATGCATGCCAGACTGTAACTTTGTACACTCGAGCCGAACACACATACCTATAGACACAAATTACATAATCTATCATTTCTTTGTCCAATTTTCATTCTAAGGATGGAAATCTTGATAATACTGTATTATTACTTTGTCCTCTGGGTTATTTTCATCGTCACAAAGCCAGAAATATTCACTGTAATCCCATTTTAAGAATGTTCTCATCTGATATAAAGTCCCTTTAAGGAAATGTTAAAACCTTGGAACAAAACTTAAAAAGTCAAAATGATGTCATACTAAGTTGAAATTGAAAAAGTCGAAATTATGACAGCAAATATTTACATAAAAAGTAAAAATTGTTAGCCCAAGTTGAAATTGACAGAAGTCAAAATTATGACAGTCAAAATTGACAAAAATGGAAATTATGACAGTCAAAATTGACAAGTCGAAATTATGACATACTAATTAGAAGTTGAAAATGATAAAAGTCAAAATTATGACATTGTAAGTCGAAAAGTGTTTGGGATAGAGCGATTCACATGAATTCATATAAATTCATACAAAATCGCCACCTTGTCGCATAGTTACGTTTTCCCTTGAGTTCAGGTTGAATAACCGCTGTATCTCACAGGAAAAAAATAACTATTTTACGAGGTGGTGATTTTGAATTAATTTGTACAATGTGAATTGTATGAAAAAGTGATCATGAAGCACCCCCCTAAACAAAACCACCAATTCACCAAAACATCGAATAGTATTGGTAGTGGAATAGTGGAATTGCCATGAGATTGTGTCATGTGATGTTGATGTGTAAGATGTGTGGTTTTGAGGAAACATATGCATATGCAGCAAGTCTTTTTGCTGAGATTCCATGAGGTCATTCCTGATGGAGAAAATATTTCTTAAACCAGCATAAAGCTGTTCGCTGTTTAGACTGGTTGGACACTAAACACAAGTAAATATATATTTCTTGTAGATCTCTATCCACTTTACCAGACTCTACATGTGACAGCTGTTATCATCAGGTCAATCATACAAATTCAGCACAATATAATATCTAGTGTTAATAGTGTGTCTAGAATAATATCCTTAGATGGGTGATGCAGTGTCACTTTTAATATTGTCTTGAATAAAACAAAGGTCTTTTCCCTTGTCCTCGTGTCACATCTGTGTTTCTTTGATTTCCCAGCACCAAACCAATGTCTGTCTGTCTCAGTCACTCTTACAAACTAATAATGAGGAACTAGCCTATATTTATCAGTGTTTGTTAATGTGAAACCCCTGCCAATATTTAACAGTTCTGCTCATTCAACACATAAATGTTATCAGACATCAAACCTACAGAACCGGTGACTGAAGCATCACGAGTCGAAACTCCAGCTGACCAACACGTGTTCTGACAACATTCCCATGAAAACTTAATGTTCTCTGAACATTCAAAACATCCAGTTAAAAAAAAAACAATAATAATAATTTGGGTTATGCAAATGTTAAGGGAACATTCCATTTGATAATTCTTCAGACATTTTGTGAATGTTACTTTTTGAATGTTCTCTGAACGTTCTGAAACAAGTAGTAACATTTAAAAAATGCTAGATGAACACCCATCTAAAATGTTTCAGAATAAAAACTCTCTTTAAATGATATGGTGACATTTTGAGAACTTTATTAAAAACCAGATAACTTTGAACAAACATTCTATTAATGCTAGTGGAAGAACGTTTGTTCAGAGAATCACACATTTCTGAGAATGCTGGTGTTTATATTCTGCTTTCCTAGAGTTCTGACTACTGGATCTGCTCACTTCTAAACACTTTTTCTTGTGTTCAGATGCTTGAGTTAAAGTACAAACAAGTCACATTACTTTCATCCACATGCAAATGGAACAAGTATGTTAAAGCTTTGTACATTTTCCTAAACGATTTCACAAGCAAAACTCAAAAATCACTTTACATATTTTACATTTTTTTCTTGATTTCAAAATATCATTGTAAATCAGAATATATAATTATAAAACAAGAACATATCATTATAATTGCAGTATTTTATTTTATTTTATTTGATCTGTGTGGTACAGAAACCAATCCCTGTTTGATCTGTAATCGAGTCTCTCAGAACAGAAACTCTCAATCCGACCCCCAGCGCTTGTGACGTCACACGGAGAGAAAGTACATCAGTCTCCTTCGGGAATCATCCACAGATTTCAAACGGACTGTAAAACCACTCCATCATCAACGTACGGATTTCACTGGACAGGACAGGTTAGTTCGCTTTATTTTTAATAAAAACAAATATGACTGCAGATATTAGTGACAACAGTTACTGATTACAGCCATAAAATAAACAAGCATTTATCAATACAACTGTTATTTTTTTAAATAACATATATTTTTCTAAAATAAAAATGCAATTAAGAAACTTTGTCCCAAAATGTCTGTCAGATGGTTTCAGTCTCATAGTTGATTCTACATGATTTTATTGTGTTGAAAATGAAAATCAATGTAATGGTTGGCTTAACTGACATGTAAAACACTTCCAGATGGCCCTCGCTCATTACTGTCTGTCAGGAAACTGAGACTGAGATTTTACAGTAATGTTCCTCTAGGCTCCATGACATTATAAATCTTTGTCATAATCAATGCTGGGTAGTAGCTGATTATATAATCTGGATTATATGATCAGATTCCAAAAATGAAGTACTTGTAATTGGTATTTATACCAATATATTACATTTTTAAATGCACATAATCAGATTACAGGTATTTTTTGTTTATTAGGCTACATATCAATCAGACACATTTCTTTAAAAATAAAATAAAGCCTACCACTCATAGTTGGGAAAGTCTTCCAGTTTTGAAATAGATGTCTTTGTTGATAATAAAGAATGACATATATTGTCTTTCTCTATGTATTTTCATATCAATATGGTACAAAAGAATTCTAGTCAAATCTGATAAATGAGTTAGATCAAAAGTAGTCATAATTACTCCATTACATTACTAACTACAATTTTTGTCACTTAATTTGTAATCAGTAATTTGTAAGTGATCTACCCTGTACTGGTCATATTTCACATATTTGCCTTTTGTCCCAAAATTACAGAGCAATATAAGGACTTCTCTGTGAGATGATGGGGATCATCGTGTGCTGGCTTACATTATTGGGTAACGTAAGACTGTCATTAATAACAGTAAAAGAAGACCTGTTCACAACAAGGACAATAACTATAACGATAAAGACAATAGAATAAAAACATCGTTTTCAGTATAAAACAAAAGCAGAGTCCGCACCACAACTATAATGATAACAGCACAGAAGAATGATATCATTGGAAACAATTTTTTCTAACTGATGAATGATAAGAACAGTGACAGCCAATCAGAATCCAGCATTTAAAGTGACAGACACAGAACTGATGCGCTTAGAATAAACAGAAGGATATTATGCGCTGGTGTGGACGCTGATATAGTTATCGTTATAGTTAATGAACTTAAAGCGGTCCTATTATGCCCTTTTACTAAGTCTTGATTTTGTTTTCTGGGTGTACTAGAATATTCTTTCATGTTTGATTGTTCAAAAAACACATTATTATTCACACAGCAACATGGGACCACAGAAGATATTTCAAACACAACTAACATGTATAGGGATTTTGGAGCAAAACATATTAATCTCATAAATTGTTGTGTTTGACACTATGCTAAGCAAACATACTAGCTATACCTGTTGCCAAGAGCGATTTGTGTTATTGCTAATTTTGAAAAGTAAATTTTTTTAATAAAGGCAAAATCAAAGAAGGGTAAGTGAGAGGTGCGATCAAAGAAATTAAGCTTTTTTTGAAAAAGAAAAGTAGTAAAGTTGAATCCTTTCTTTTTATTCAATTCAAGTAAAAGTAAAAGTACCACAATTTAATTGTACTCAAGAAAGTAGAAAAAATGGAAAAATGTACTTAAGTACTGTAACGAAAGTATTTGTAATTTGTAATTAGTTACTTTCCACCTCTGGGTTATGGAAGCTGTTCTCCGTAAAATGTGCAGCATACAGATAAACATTGGGGTTATAATGTTCAGGAACAGTGTTTAAAATAAATTTTCATTAACCTTAGGAAGGTCAAATAAATGAGTTTTGGACACGGGATGAAAACAACACTGTCTACACTAATGCAGCTCCACCAGGCCTCGTCCCGGGAATATTTACATTAGTTACATTAGTAACCTTCATAAGATCCAGAAAGAAAAACCTGTTGTAGCCCAAACGAGTCGTTCGTTGTATCTCTTGGAAAGTGAACTCTGTTAAATAAAATATCTCCCTTTGGAGTGGATCTTGAGCTTTGTAACATTGCAGATCTTTTTTTAAGATCAAACAGCAACACACTAACTAAAGTTGAAAAAGTGAAAAAGCATGATAGGACCCCTTTAACAGTCAAAACAATGCAGTGATACTGAAGATATACAAGTTGTATAAACTACATTTTTGTAAAGACATTTATCTGTGCTTATTATTTTTTTATAATTAATAAAGTCAAGTTTAAATTCATCAAGTATTTCTGTTTGACTTTTGTGCATCAGAGCATGATTCATTGCTGCTTTACAAAACAAATCTAAAGTTGCTCATTTGCCTCTTTACATCTGATTGTTTTTTATATTGATCTGTCATTAAGAAAGTATTTTTTCACACAGGGCTGTTTTGTGTTCAGGAGTATGCAGGTGGCGCTCAAGGTAGAGAAACTTTCACTTTGTTTTGGCCAAAATTAGGGCTTTAAAATGCACAGACTTGCAATGGTACCTAAATAAATGTTCTGTACTTTTATAACAACGACAACAATATTGTTTAATTTATTTGTATATCGTTTTTACAAATGAGTTTAGTCAGATTTAGCCATGTCTACAAGATAATTTACTTAAGATAATTTTTCATGAAATTTCCTCTCTCCACATCAAATTAATTTGCTTTTTCCAGAGAATCTGGCGCCAAGAGGAACTGTTGCTCAGTTAACGACATACTATACAATGACATCTGATGTTAAGTCAGCGGACCTCGCCATTGACGGTGTAAAGGATTTCTCTACACTTTCTAGTTCTTGTGCCGTAACTAGCGTTGGGCAAAACCCGTGGTGGAGGCTGGATCTCCAGGCTTCGTATCGAGTGAACATCGTGGTCGTCACTTACAGAGAAGACTGCTGTCTTGATAGAAGGAAAGGTGTTGAAATTCACTTCGGAAACTCTCTGCGGGACGACGGAAACGACAATCCCAGGTCTGTCGCGAGTGATGTAGTCTTTAAACTTACTCCTGGGGACCCACCTGGGGAATGAATTCAATGGAAATATATATTTTTTAACAGTTGCTTGTTGCCACCTACTGGTGTAACGATGTAATCGATACAAGTATTTGAAGTGCCAAGTTACTTTCAAAAGGTGATTTGCTTTATTTCTATCGCTTCCATAGATATCAGTAGCTGCGTTTCCATTACCCTTCAAATTGCACAAATTGAATTTGCGAATTAAATCTCCTATATATCGTAAAAAAAAGTTTTTATGCTCATATGAGGTGGTTTTTCAGGCAATACGAAAAAGGAATGTTTCGCAAAACTGCAATGGAAAAGGTTTTTTCACGTTTACAGTCACATGACGTAGATTCCGCCGTGTGTTTGGACAGAAGACGAGATAGAGTTCTTTATTAAACTCATAAAAGGCAAAACAATTATGGGAATGCTGGATTCTAAACAACAAAGAAATGCCACAATCAAGACCCCGAAGTCAAGTCACATTTATTTATATAGCGCTTTTTACAATACAGTTTGTTTCAAAGCCGCTTTCCAGAGATAACAGGAAAATAATGCAACAAAGGTTGTTTCTAGAAGAAAATAGAGTCACAGTCCAGCTTAGGTACGTCCAGTGATGTTTAATTTAGTTGTAAAAAAGTTATTAATTTAGTTCATTTATATATATATATATAAAACCGTGATGTCATCGTCCAGCTCAGTTCAGTTCTCATATAATGGTGTCAATGCAGGTAGATCAATAATATTGTTGAATATTAAATTTAATGTTAAATTTAATGTCCCCAACTAAGCAAGCCAAAAGGCAATGGCAACAAAGATGAAAAAAGGTGAAAAAAGCGATATATAATATACATATGTTGAAGCAGGAATGTGCCGTTCCCAAGTATAAGGGGCTTTCCTTACAATTAATGTTTGTAAAACACGCCTACGTCTCCTTCCAAAAAAAATAATGGCTAGTGCAGTGGCTGAGACTGACATCCGTTGCCATGATTTTTGGAATGACTTATCATCAGAGAAAAAAATATATATTTTAGTCTCATAACATCGGTTAATGGAAACGCGTCATTTCACAATAGTTTTTTTATGGACATTTAGAAAATATTGCAAAAGTTTTGCGCATATCTGTAATGGAAACCGGGCTAGTGTTTATATCTGAACTATAAACTTTTATCCCGGTACTTCTGTGATCATTTGAATATTTGTAATACAAATATTTCAAAAAGTTTCTGTAGCTCAAACAATAGAGCGTTGGTGCTTGCAACGCCAAGGTCATGGGTTCAATTCCCAGGGAAAGCAAGAACTGATAAGAATGTAAATGTGTACCTTGAAATGCTTGAAAAGTCGCTTTGGATAAAAGCAACCTGCCAAATGCATTAATGTGCAAAGGGGGACAATATAAACAGAAAGTTGAGTTTATCCACTTACCCAGGTACAGTCCAAAATTATTCAACCCCTATTGAAAGTCAGGTTTATTGGCAAAATGTACAGACTTTCAGCTGTGTGCAATGAACAAATCAAACAAAAGTAATGGAAATACTGCATGCGATGGCACCCTGCAAGTCTACTAAGGCCAAAGGACTCATTTGCACGAGGGTAGTTCTGAGCTGGGGTTGACGTAGGAACTCGGCTGGATGATGTCGAACTTGGTGGACCAGTAGTTCCCCCTGGCTAAACCTTGTAGGGGTGCGACATGTCGACAAAGAACGCTTTCTCAATGCTCCCATCTCACAAGGTGGCCTTTTCAGAGACGCTCTACCCCTGGAGGAGAATCTTTTGTTGAGTCAATTTCTGTTCTGCCACTGGTGTGACAGCCAACGGTACATAAATTCCCAGTAGAAAAGCAGCTTCCTCTGTCTCTGGGTCCCAAGAGGGCTTGGATGACAGTGTGTGACTCTATGCCTTGCCCCTCTCATCTCCCTCTCTTATCTTTTTTTTTTGGCTTTCTTTGTAACAAATTATGTGTTTTGGTAAACTCAAACTGACATTAAAAGCCATGAGCCAAACTGCCCAACTAAAGGTAATGGTGACCAAACATTTTCGATAAAACATCAACATATAAACCTCTGTTCATTTTCACAAACAACTTCTGTAGACATATGACAGAAATAATGTCAATTGTTTAGTAATAAGTGAATCTGGTAATGCTGTTTGTGGAGTTGTTTAATCCTCCTCTGCTGAGATCTACACAGATTTAATGTCTTCTTTTATCTTCAGTTGATTTCATCTAAGGCTGTGTCTGAAGTCAGTTGTAGTTCTTGTGTTTCTCTTTCTTACAGTGATTCCGCTTGTTAACAGCAGGTGTTCATCACTAAAGCTCAATCATCACTTACTTAATCACATAATTATCCCATTAACCTTAACAATGATTTAAAGTTACTTCAACACTCTGTATAGTGGGACCATATGTACTCTGAACAGAGTTATTTTAACTCTGGAGATTTTGCTGTGTATAATAATCTGTTAAGTGTCCTCTTTAAAAAGAGACCAAACTTAAGTCTCTGCTTTAAAGTATTCAAGATTTATAACAGTTTAAGTTGGAAATGTCACTCGACTGACAGTGAAGATGGTTATCTCTCATAATCATTTAATTAAACCCTTTGATTTCCTAAAGAAAGGGCCTACATGCAATTTTATACATTATAGTTAGTTTTCGTTAATGTAAATCATGTAAAGTAAAAGACTGGTTGAATTTGCATGTGTGATCCTGCAGATGTGCCGTGATCTCAGTTGATCCAGCAACCAGCAGCGTCACCTACTCCTGCGGTGATCTGGATGATGGACGGTACGTAAACGTCCTCCTTCGTGGATGGTGGAACTACCTCCCGGTGTGCGAGGTGGAAGTATACGAGTCAGGTGATCATCAATCATACAGCTGTTGGTGTTCGAGAATCATTAGATCTTTTTATAGTCATGCTCAAAAGTTTACACACCCCTTGCAGAATCTGCATAATGTTATTTCAACAAAGTTAGAGGGATCATACAAAATGCATGTTATTTTTTATTTAGTGCGGTCCTGAATAAGATATTTTACAAAAAAGATGTTTACATATAGTCCACAAGACAAAAAAAGGTTGAATTTATAAAAATGATTCTTTACCTGGATGATCTTTTTGAGTCCCTTGTTTGTCCTGAGCAGTTAAACTACCCAACATTCTTCAGAAAAATTATCCAGGTCCCGCAAATTCTTTGGTTTTCCAGCATCTTCTGCATATTTGCACCCTTTCCAGCAGTGGCGTATGATTCTGAGATCCATCTTTTCACACTGAGGACAACTGAGGGGCGAGTATTACAAAAGGTTCAAACATTCACTGATGCTCCAGAAGAAAAAAAACACGATGCATTAATGAATTTGAAGATCAAGGTAAATTGTAATTAATTTGTCTTCCAGGAGACATGTAAGTATCTTCTCTATCTTCCGAAGGGCAGAACTAAATAAAAAAATATGATATTTAAACAAAATAAGAAAAATGTTAACATCTTCATCCTGTTTAAAAGTTTACACATTTTCATAAATTCAGCTATTTTTTATTTTTTTTTGTCTTGTGGACTATATGAAGACATCTTTTATGTATTTGTATGATCCCTCTTATTTTGTTTAAAAATTTACATTTTGCAGATTCTGCAAAGGATATGTCAACTTTTGAGCACGACTGTATAGGGCTCCTGCATCAGAGTATGTGAGCGGAGTGGAGCGGCAACAATTTTCCCTCCGCGCTCCAAGCATTTAATAATCACTCCGCTCCAGCTCCGCTCCGGGTTCACCATTTACCGCTCCCGCTCCACTCCTCGCTCACTGATATCAGACACACCGCTCCGTCTTCGCTCCCCGAGGAAATTGCGAATGAAGTATTTAAGTATGCTTTGAAATCTCACAAAATTTCTCCTCATCATAATATATAGGCATATTAAATAAAAATAAATAAAAAACAACATTAGGAGAATAGTTTCAATGTGGTTTATTGGATAGTGTGCAAACTTTTCCTATGCCATGCTATAGCCTAGTTATTACATGGTTATCAGCATTAAAAGTTAAATATCATTGCTGCTTTTTGCAGAGCACATTTTGTTTGGAAAGAGGAAAATAACTACGTTTTCATCAGTTATTTCATCTACGGGTCGCTACATTTCTTACAGATTTCTGCTCATTCGAAATCAAATAGGCTACCGACAGCACTGTAAGATTACATTTGTTTGAATGCAATGCATTAGTGAGAAAGCGATTGCGTGTGTGAATAAGTGTTCCCTGTTTAAAATGTGCTTTCACCCGATCCAGCCTGATCTCATGAAAGTGCGTATCTATAGCACAAATTTTATTTCTCGTACCATTTACAAAAATAGTTTTTGCTTGCATAGCGCAGTTTTCGCGTGCATATGATACACACTTTATGGCGTGCACGCACTTCACATCCCTAATCCTAACCAAGGGGTTTGTGTTTCATTTGCACGCAAAAACTATTTTTTGGCGTATAAACGGCACGAGAAATAAAATTCGTGCTATATATACGCACTTTCATGAGATCGTGTTGCCCGGTCATATTCAGTAGGCTTGAGAACCTCCCGCAGTCACTTATGTCCATCGGCGTCATCATAACCTTCACATTTTTTTCTGATTTGAGTGATCCATCTGTATCATGCTAGCGTAATGTGTTTAACGTGTGAATCCTTACTAAAAATGCAGTTCTATAATGAGCCGTTGGCATGAATTGTACTCGTGATGGAGCGGTAGTGGAGCGCTCTCGGAGCGAGTGAAAACCACGACGCTCCGACTTTTAAAAAATCCGCTCCGCGCTCCATTCAAAATCACATCGCTCCACTCCTCGCTCCGCTCCCACTCCACTCCGCTCACATACTCTGTCCTGCATAGATGCTTGACATTTGTACACAAATGTAAAATAAATATAAATGTGACCATTTAATTTGGGGGATATGAAAATGTAGTTGTTTTTTTCCAGTTAGCCCATTTTTATTTTAGTTTTCAGAAACAATAACCAGAGGCGGACAGAGTACACAGCTTCGTTACTTGAGTAAAAGTACAGATACCCCTTTGCTAAATTTTACTCAAGTACAAGTAAAAGTACTACAGTCAGATGTCTACTTAAGTAAAAGTACTGAAGTACTTGTTTTTAAAAGTACTTGAGTATCAAGAGTACAAGAGTAAATTTTCTAAATATTGCATTACTACTGCCACAGTGTCAAGTCATCTTCATTTATATAGCGCTTTTAACAATGTAGATTGTTTCAAAGCGGCTTTATAGCGATAAACATATAATTTAAGGTAACAGAGATTGGTTTGGCTTTATAGTGGTTCTTGAATAATGTTATTTTCCAGCTAAAGTTAGTTTTGATTGATTCACGTCCGGCGAAATGATCATTTGTTATTAAATTAGGGGCCGCGAAGACGACGCTGTTCTCTCTAAACAGACTTTAAACTGTGATAGACGCTGATGGCGTTCACATGCGCATTAAGAATTGATTCTATAGTTATGTGTGTTCGAATATACAGGTCCTTCTAAAAAAATTAGCATATTGTGATAAAGTTAATTATTTTCCATAATGTAATGATAAAAAATTAACTTTCATATATTTTAGATTCATTGCACACCAACTGAAATATTTCAGGTCTTTTATTGTTTTAATACTGATGATTTTGGCATACAGCTCATGAAAACCCAAAATTCCTATCTCAAAAAATGAGCATATTTCATCCGACCAATAAAAGAAGTGTTTTTAATACAAAAAAAAGTCAACCTTCAAATAATTATGTTCAGTTATGCACTCAATAGTCAATACTTGGTGGGGAATCCTTTTGCAGAAATGACTGCTTCAATGCGGCGTGGCATGGAGGCAATCAGCCTGTGGCACTGCTGAGGTGTTATGGAGGCCCAGGATGCTTCGATAGCGGCCTTAAGCTCATCCAGAGTGTTGGGTCTTGCGTCTCTCAACTTTCTCTTCACAATATCCCACAGATTCTCTATGGGGTTCAGGTCAGGAGAGTTGGCAGGCCAATTGAGCACAGTAATACCATGGTCAGTAAACCATTTACCAGTGGTTTTGGCACTGTGAGCAGGTGCCAGGTCGTGCTGAAAAATGAAATCTTCATCTTCATAAAGCTTTTCAGCAGGTGGAAACATGAAGTGCTCCAAAATCTCCTGATAGCTAGCTGCATTGACCCTGCCCTTGATAAAACACAGTGGACCAACACCAGCAGCTGACATGGCACCCCAGACCATCACTGACTGTGGGTACTTGACACTGGACTTCAGGCATTTTGCCATTTCCTTCTCCCCAGTCTTCCTCCAGACTCTGGCACCTTGATTTCCGAATGACATGCAAAACTTGCTTTCATCCGAAAAAAGTACTTTGGACCACTGAGCAACAGTCCAGTGCTGCTTCTCTGTAGCCCAGGTCAGGCGCTTCTGCCGCTGTTTCTGGTTCAAAAGTGGCTTGACCTGGGGAATGCGGCACCTGTAGCCCATTTCCTGCACACGCCTGTGCACGGTGGCTCTGGATGTTTCTACTCCAGACTCAGTCCACTGCTTCCGCAGGTCCCCAAGGTCTGGAATCGGTCCTTCTCCACAATCTTCCTCAGGGTCCGGTCACCTCTTCTCGTTGTGCAGCGTTTTTTGCCACACTTTTTCCTTCCCACAGACTTCCCACTGAGGTGCCTTGATACAGCACTCTGGGAACAGCCTATTTGTTCAGAAATGTCTTTCTGTGTCTTACCCTCTTGCTTGAGGGTGTCAATGATGGCCTTCTGGACAGCAGTCAGGTCGGCAGTCTTACCCATGATTGCGGTTTTGAGTAATGAAACAGGCTGGGAGTTTTTAAAAGCCTCAGGAATCTTTTGCAGGTGTTTAGAGTTAATTAGTTGATTCAGATGATTAGGTTAATAGCTCGTTTAGAGAACCTTTTCATGATATGCTAATTTTTTGAGATAGGAATTTTGGGTTTTCATGAGCTGTATGCCAAAATCATCAGTATTAAAACAATAAAAGACCTGAAATATTTCAGTTGGTGTGCAATGAATCTAAAATATATGAAAGTTTAATTTTTATCATTACATTATGGAAAATAATTAACTTTATCACAATATGCTAATTTTTTTAGAAGGACCTGTATGTGTGCAGGTTTGTAATTCCCTACAAACTATGCCTAAACAAACTACTTGTCTTTGCCTATAAATTTGATACAGAATTTTATTTTATCACTTCGGGGTAGGTACGCGATCCGTGCATACATTTATGTACAGAAACGTCCTACATGGAGTTATGAAAAATGTTAATGTTAATACCTTTGATAATCTAAAAGGAATTGAAAGTTAATTCAAGTCACTTTCATCTTTTTACCATGTTGCCTTATTTAACATTTCTCACTTGCCCACAAGGCAATGCACAATGGCAACGCTCTGACAAACCTCTGCTAGAGTTTTAATGGATTTTTTTCACCCACATTTGAACCCACATAAATCTGACCATGGTGTTTACTTTGGCGTCAATTCAGAGCTGAAGGTGAAGGTGATTTGCTGATAGGCTGTCCCAATCAGTGGCGCCTGCAAAATCCAATCACGTTTGAGAGGGAAACAACAAATTGAGGGTTTCCGAGATTTTTCTTTTTTCCTTTTTTTTTATTTTATTTTTTAGAAGTAACGGGTACTCACGGTTATGGATAGAAATGTAGTGGAGTAAAGAGTACAATATTTGCCTCTCAAATGTACTTGAGTAAAGTCATGAGTAATCCCCAAAAATGATACTCGAGTAAAGTACAGATCCCTCAAAACTGTACTCAAGTACTGTACTCAAGTAAATGTACTCCGTTACTGTCCGGCTCTGACAATAACAGAGCTGAATCCAGATGAAGAAAATGTTTTTATGTTTTAGTCAGTAATCCCAATAAAGAATGAGTATGTGTGTCTGAAACTCTGCGTTTGATGCAGTTATTTGGATGTTTGTGTTTCTTTAGATTATATAAAACGATGGTTCATGAAGCTAGCGTTTAACTCCAGCGCCGATCTGACCGACCCGACAGTAACGGATCAAGTGCTTAAAGAGGTGAGAGTGTGATGTGAGTCTCTTATCCTGTTCTGATGCATTAATATGATATTAATGAGTGTTCACTACAGTTGACGTCAGCGCTGGCTGTGAGAGGAATCACCAATGTGACTCTGAGCTGGTCTCAAACTCCTGAAGAAGAAGTGATCCAAAGACAAGTGGAAAACAGTGAGTCTTGAGTGAATCCAGGAGAAGCGCTGTAAAATCCCTCAGTGATGTGTTTAATGATGATGATTTTCATTTCTAGATTTCTGCTGAAGCAGATCTCAGAGGAGGAATGAGCTTCATTATATTCATCATTTATGCACCTCAGTTATTCATAAAGTTACTGCAAGATGCCAGAATAAACATGTTTCTTTTATGAACCCTCTGAAACATGAATGATTACACCAGGAAAGAAAAGGAAAACAAGCTTTCTCTCACTAAAATAATGTATTTTGATCTTAAAGAAATAAATTCTCTTATATTTCCCCCCAAAAAAGACATTTTGATTTTTATATAATCATTTTAATAAATAGTATAATATATGCTAATTATAAAGATTAAGGTTTTCTCTCCCCAAAATTGTGTATTTTCATGTTATTGGAAAAAAATAGCTTGTTAATAAAACAAAATTCATATAATAAATACACTGAATATTTATTAAACGCTAAAATTAAATGATTTTTCTCAGATATTTCTCAAGAATTTAAGTATTTTGAGAGAGCTAGATAACAGTAAATATTGTAAATATAATAATAAATATATATATATAATAAATATTGCTGTGGTACTTGATGCTTCACCACGTTCATTAGCCGTTTTGATTTCCCGTTGTTATAAATTAAACAGTAAAACAAGAGAGATCAGTGATATAGAATTGTGAGTAAAGATGTAACATCACAAACTGAAATGTAAAAAGATTTTAAAGACCTGCCAATAGTAGACATTATGCGTCAGAGGGTTTAATAGGGCTTAAACAAAGATAAAGTACACATTTTTGTATATATAGGCCTTGGTGTGTTTTTCATTATATATTTGTCTGGTAGTTTGGCAAAACTCTTGTTTTTGCTTAATATCACACTTGGATCAGGCATTTGTCCTTATCTTTATAAATAGCTCATGCTGTCACTCAACTGTGTAATTATCTGTTTTATGTATAATTTTGCCATAGAATTGTGTCACTGTGCTCGTCTTTATTGTTGGTGTGTAAGATTCATGGTTTTGGGGAAACATATGCATATGCAGAGTCTTTTAGCTGAAATAGATTCCATGAGGTCATCCCTGATGAAAAAAAAAAAATCTTAAACCAGCATAAAGCTGTTCGCTGTTTAGATTGGTTGGACACTAAACACAAGTAAATATATATTTCTTGTAGATTTCTATCCACTTTACCAGACTCTACATGTGACAGCTGTTATCATCAGGTCAATCATACAAATTCAGCACAATATAATATCTAGAGTTAATAGTGTGTCAAGTGTAATATCCTTGGATGTGGCACAAGGACAAAGGAAAATACTTATTCTGCTATTCAAAGACAATATTAAAAGTGATCTGACATCATCAATTTGTGTTTCTTTACATTTCCCAGCACCAAACCAATGTCTGTCTGTCTCAGTCACTCTTACAAACTAATAATGAGGAACTAGCCTATATTTATCAGTGTTTGTTAATGTGAAACCCCTGCCAATATTTAACAGTTCTGCTCATTCAACACATAAATGCAAAAAGTCTCCTATCGATCAGACATCAAACCTACAGAACCGGTGACTGAAGCATCACGAGTCGTAACCCCAGCTGACCAACACGTGTTCTGACAACATTTTGCTAACGTTACCATGAAAATATTATTTTTGAATGTTTTACAATGTGTGTATTGGTTATGCGAACATTAGGGGAACATTCCCTTGTATAATTTTGCAAAGATTATGTAAATGTTACTTTTTTAATGTTCTCTGAACGTTCTGAAACACGCAGCAACTTTTTAAAACGTTACTACTTGTTTCGAAATGTTCTGAAAATACTGTTTGAAAAGCATTAGACAAGCATGCAACTAAACGTTTCAGAATAAAAACGTTTCATGAACAATGTATAAATAATGTTTTTGTGCAAACGTTTTGAGAAGTTTATTAAAGATCAGATTACTTTGAACAAACATTCTATTAACGTTACTGGAAGAACTTGGTTCACAACTTTAAGAGAACCTTGGCAGAACGTTAGCCAAACTTCTGAGAATGTTAAGTAAGTTAAGTAAAATAAAGCACGTTTTATCTCCTGTATAGTTTGGTAACACTACAATAAGATACCATTCATTAACATTACTTAATGCGTTATCTAACATCAACACATTGAGTGAACAATATATTTTTACAACATTAATTAATGTTTGTGAATGTTATTTAATACAAACACTTGATTGTTCACGTTTGTTCACTTCATTCATTGTGCATTAAATAATGTTAACAGATAAAACTTTTGATTTTAAAAATGTATTTGTACATTAGTACATTAATACAATATATTATACATTATAAACTATTGTTTATTGTTAGGTCATTTTATCTAATCTTATTGTAAAGTGTTTTTAATACAGATGTACAGTTTCCATCTTTGTAACCGTGATATACACTTTAATATATGTAAATTGAATGTAAATTAAGCGTTGGTACCGAAATTGGTACCGAGAACCGTGGATTTTCACTGGTATTGGTACCGAACACTGAAATTTTGGTACTGTGACAACACTATGATGAACACTGTGGTAGATTTTTCCCTAAACCTAACTACGTACCTGGAACCTAATTATTTTCGTTAATAAATTTATTTGGGGTGCCAGTCATCACCCAAGCGTCTCTGGTCGACACTTAAAAACTTCATTTTTAACATCCGTCGATACTTAATCTATAGCGTCTCTAGTCGACACTTAATCTATAGCGTCTCTAGTCGACACTTAATCTATAGCATCTCTCGTCGACACTTAATAACCTTTATACTCTAGCTTCTGCATCTCTCGTCGACACTGGCCGAGTTTCCCTAACACTAACTTACTTACTTGGTCCCCTAATCTAACCTGCTGGCCAGCAGTGATCTCAGACAGACTCCAGCAAATATCCTTTAAATGCTTTAATCAGCAGTTCTCGAGCAGTTCTCAGAGAATCTCCCAAGAAGAAGCAAGGCGGTAGATCTCTGACAAATCCCATTTAGAATCCCACCAGTGAACACTAATACAACAGTTTTTATAGAATAGACATGATACATTACCACGAGTTTTCAAACCCAGACATCTCAAAACAGAATCATCATGACTAGCATGTCACGCTCTTAAATCATCTTTCACTGTATCGTTATTCAAATACAAATAGCTAATTAACCAAAATGATGTACTAGCTCTTACCACGTGATAGCGGTTCCTTTTTCTCAGCGCTGATGAGGATGGACTAATCACAGTCGTTCCCTTTCGAAATGTTTACTTATATTGCGTCACTCAGAGATCTGAGCTCCTCAGCCATTTGAAATGCCTAGGACTCAGACTCAATCAAGCCAAGAGCTCACTGTCTCCCAGCTATAAAACCTCTTTCCTGGGGGCAGTTCTAGACTCTAGAGTTCTAGAAACCCCAGGTCACAACCCACGCCTGGCGATCAGGTCGCCTTCCCTTCAAGGTGGACCACGGCTGCATCAGAGCCCTGGCCACTTGGAAGGACCCCAATCATTATCATATTGGAGTAAGCATGGGGTTGGTCTCAAGAAGGAAGGTGGTCAACACGGAAGCCTCATACACAGGTTGGGGAGCTCTGTGCGAGGGCAGACCGACTTCTGGCTCCTGGTTGAGCATGGAAAAACAGTTGCATATCAACTACCTGGAAATGATGGTGGGTTTTCTGGTCCTGAAAACCTTCCTGCCAGACCTAATAGGACACCACGTCTTAGTCCGGTCCGACAACATGGGGGTAGTTTCCTACATAAAACACTTTGGTGGTCTCAGGTCGCGGCCGGGCAGACTGAACCAGGGAGCAAACATGCTGTCCCGGGACAACGTGTCCCCAGGGGAACGGTCCCTCCATCTACAGATGGTTCAAACAATCTGGAGCATCTTCAGTCAGGCAGAGGTCAACCTCTTCGCCTCCGAAGGCAACTCTCACTGCCCAATATTCTTTACAAAGAACATGGATGCACTGGCCCACGAATGGCCCAGCCTCCCCTTTCCCCGGTCGTGCTGCTCCCTCAGGTCATCAAACGGATCAGGGAAGATGCAGGTCTTTCTGTTGGCCCCTCTCTGGCGGACCCAGCCTCGTGTCCCCAAATTGATTCAGCTGCTTGAAGCAGACCCATGGCCAAAACCCCTGAGGAAAGACCTCCTTTCCCAGGCGAACGGGACAATCTGGCATACCGACCCAAAATGTGGGCCCTTGACGTATAGCCCCTCAATGGGAACTTATGGACCTCCCAGTGAGAGTCCTAAAAGCTATATCTGAGGCTAGAGCTCTGTCCATGAGACGTCTCTACGCTCTTAAGTGGTCTGTTTTCTCTGACTGGTGCTCAGTCCAGAACCAGAACCCTTTTTCATGCGCAGTATCCCTGGTACTCTCCTTCTTGCAAGAGCTAATGGATGCAGGTCGCACCCCCTCCACGCTCAAAGTCAATATGGTGGCCATAGCAGCTCTCCATGCTCCTGTGGCCGGGCAATCGCCGGGGAGAAGTAACCTGGTCGTCTGCTTTCTGAAAGGGGCAAAGAGGCTCAACTTGCCTCGTCCTCCTACCGTACCCTCTCGGGATCTATCAACGGTCCTTAAGGCCCTCCATTCGAGCCACTACAGTTGGCCGAGCTCCGCTTAAGACCACACTACTGCTAGCATTAGCATCGGTCAAGCAAGTGGGCGATCTGCAAGCACTCTCCGTTAGCGCTTCCTGCCTCGAGTTCGGGCCTAAAGACTCCGAGGTCGCCCTCAAGCCGAGGCATGGCTAAGTGCCCAAATAGCTCTCTACACCGTTCAGAGCACAAGTTATTACACTGTCCGTCTTCCCGATCCGGAAGACAAGCGTCAACTTCACTTACTTTAAGAGTATACATACAGCGCTCTGCCCATTTTAGACGGTCAGAGCAGCTCCTTGTATGCTTGGGTGGCCACACCAAAGGGTTTCCGGTCACGAAGCAGAGACTATCCCGCTGGATAGTGGACGCTATCGTGTTGGCTTATGCTTCGGTGGGCCTTCAATGCCCCATCGACATAAGTAACCGAGACATTTGTGTACTAGAACATGACATTAAGAAAATGACATTAGCAGTATACTCAATAATCGGAAGATACACTTGATTGTCAATATTACGTCACATTTATTTTAAGAAGGAAATAGTTCATTCTAGCATTAAATACATTTAATATTTAACTGTTTGCCTATGGAAGCCAATATCTGCCACAAAAGAAAAAAAAATCATGCTTTGGTAAATCTGAAGACTTATTAAGTCATATGCATTTAATAATGACTAAGTAATTTAAAATTTAAAAGTGAAATTATTAACCTTTCATGTCAATATAATTTCAACTTTTTATGTCATAGTGAATTTATCAACTACGTCAATTACATCAAGTGCAGTGAATTGATCAATTACAAAAGATTAGAGATTATTAAATGCAGCAACAATATCCAGCATTGAATGAACATCCATACCAAGAACCTGAAACACAAATACAACATCCCTAAACAAAGGATGTGGAAAAGTTATAGACTTCAGCTACCATTTCTGCATTTGCTCTGTAAACCGCTAAAATAAGAGTATTGATACATATCCATGTTCAGTTGTACTTGTAAAATGAAAAAATACCTGTAAAAGAACCGGTAAATAGTGTTTTTCTGTAAAACGTTTAATGAAAAGTTCTGAATTTTTTTTGCACTTTTTTAAAATTAGGACATTAGGAATTACTGTAATTTGTCATTAGTGGAATAGTATTTAAAATAACAGCCGAATTGTTAATTTTACAAGTATTGTTTGTAATTTTAGGTTTTGAGTACAACTTAAAAGAAAAGAAAACGACTGTAAAAAAAAAATGTGAGTAATTTTCCGCAAAATTAGGAAACGCAAGTCTGTTTAGTGGCGTCACTCTTCTGGTCCTTCTTTTGGAAGACATTCCCATCGGATTGGGTTCTCCATGAAAGTTTAGCTCCTCCTGACACTCCCTTCTCCTTCAGGATCTGCTCTATCTGAAGAACACAAACAGACTTTTGAACAATATTTCTGCAGTGGAATTACGGCTGGTAAGAGCGAAACTCACCTTGGCTAAAATCTTGTTCATCACTTCCAGATCATTCATATTTTGACTTGATTTCACCTCCAGTTTCACAATCTGTCTCTTCCGATCTGTAGGACAAACACAGATGTTCTAAATGTTTAAAAAATGTTTTTTCTTGGCTATGTGAACTTTAAGGGAACATTCCATTTTAGAATTTTCCAAACATTATGGGAACGTTTCAGAAGGTTGAGAGAACATTCAAAAGTAGCAAAATAAAACAATAAAAACATTCAAAAGGTATTAGCTTAAAACGATGACAATTTGAATTAAATCTGAGCATGTGTAAGGCAAAACACATTAAACTAAATGAAATTCTGAAAAAAAAATGCATATATTAAGATCATATCTCACCAAAATAACACGCAAAAGGATTAGAGTTTGTACACCTGCTGTCATACCAAACACCCCCATAAACTTTAGCACACAATTGATCGCTCGGTTTTCCAGTTTGCCATTGTGTGAATGTGGAGCTACTCTGATCTGACCAGGTGTAGAGTCCAGGATATGTAGTGCGAAACAATCCAAGCCATACATGTCCCATTCCCACAGTTTTCAGCAGCTGATCGTGATCCTCCTGGTCATCGACAGTGGCGAGATCCGTGTAATGCTGTCTGCAGTGCTTCTGCGCATTCATCCAGTTCATGGACTCGGACACATAGACAAACTCATGAAGCCTAGAGAAGGTCACGTGCAACAGAGCTGAAGATAGAAGAAAGATGCCATTAGTTCACGTTCAGGTTATAAGACAGTGGACATGATTGAGCCATTAAAGCAGCGGTTCTCAAACTGGGGGCCACTAGATGGCGCTAGGGGGGCCGCAAAGAAATTCTAGAATATGAAATTATTTTTAAAAATTATTTTACCTGTATGTAAGTTAGGATTGTCCTATGTGAACTATGATGTGTTTTTTTTTTAATTAAATATTTTAAAAATATTATCAATTATACATGTATATGTATATCATATTACGCTGAAACGTTACCAAACCGTTGAGGTAGCCTAGTGAACACAACGACATGAACACGCTGATAAATGCCAAGACTATTTAAAATGGACAAGTTTTTAGATAGAGGATGCAGTGTCTCGGCTGAGAAGGTCACAACAGAAGAGCCCAGTGTAACCCCTTTCACCCGGGTCCGGAGGCCAGCTAGTAGTTGCTGTGCGAGTAAACCTCACTCCTCTGATCTCAATAGGCGCTCTAGCGACAGATGCTAGAGGCTGCAGTCTTTAGCCTCCTTGTTAGAGCGCCTGACTCTCATGCCGGAGACCCGGGTTCGAGGCCTGCTCGGAGCGGGTCGAGTGGGACCCGGTGAAAGGGGTTACACCAGCGTGAAAAAAACTAAACTGCGTAAATTTGAAAACTCGTACATAAAATATGGCTTTATGGAATATAGTCACGGCAGACCACAGTGCACACTGTGCTTGAAGATTTTATCCGTTGAAGCACTGAAACCATATAAACTCAACCGACATCTCACAACAATTCATCCGGAGCATGCAAATAAAAGTAAGGATTTTTTTCAGAGAAAGAAAGAAGAATCCCACTGAGCAAAATTATGTCCAAAAGACGTCTTTTCAACGTCTTTGTCACAAAAGTCGGACGTTGAAAAGACGTCCACTGAGGAGCCAGAATGAAAGTTTTTATGACGTCTTTTTTTGACGTGTTCTGCACGTCCGATATAGACGTTCATGGACCCTCTTCGGACAAGGTTAAAAACTAGTTCAAATGTGGCCATTGGGGACATATTTTCAACATCATTTATGGTCTCATTTAGACAATCTATACTGTTTCTGGACCAAATAAACACTCAGGATGCATTAAATTAAAACTCATGTTTATATCAATGTAATTTCCTTACATTGTTTAGATGAGGTTTAGATGTTGATGTTTCATTTTAAGTCACCATTGTGGTGGTCAGTGTTTGCTTTAGTTGGGCTCTTGGTCCCAGTTCTTCTTACTTGAACTTTTATTTTGCTGTTATAACTGTGTGTTTGTATAATATATTGTTTTGGCAGAGAAAGCCAAGAAAATGTAATATCGGCTGTCATCAGCTCCTTGTTGATGATGACAAAATCAACACAAAGTGAGCATTTAATTTTGTGTTTAGACTTTTGTCTTTATATTTGGCATTTGTAACCACCAAACTTGTGGAACTGCATTATTTGGACCAGAACCATTAAAATTATCACTTATTTGAAGTTGGATAAAAAAAGCCTGTTTACACAATGTTATGAGAAAATGTACCATATAGTCACACACAGACATCAAGATTTTGTATATGATTCTCAACAACGGTGACAACCGAAACAAAAAAGCTTGGGAATCAAGGATGTTTTGTACTATGAAAGCTACCCATCATGCATTGCAGCATGAAGCTTTTTTTTATTGTCACCATTGTTGTGATTTTCAAAATGTTGGACACTTTTATGGTAGAAGAAAATCTGAGCTGGGAAAAATGCGTGTATGTTTGCACTGATGGTGCGGCAGCAATGACTGGGCGCAAGAGTGGAGTTGTCACCCGAATTCAAGCCATAAATCCAAAGATCACAGCCACTCACTGTATGCTTCATCGTCAAGCACTTGCATCGAAGTTAATGGCACCCGACCTGCATGATGTGTTGGAAGTAATAGTAGCGGCTGTCAACTTCGTGAAGTCAAGACCGTTAAAGTCACGTCTCTTCGCAAAACTATGCACAGAGATGGGAGCAGCTCATGATCGGCTATTGTTCCATTCAGAGGTGCGGTGGCTCTCGCGTGGAAAAGTTTTACAGCGAGTGTTTGAACTCAGACGTGAGCTTCATGATTTTTTGAAAGAACATAAACCTGATCTAGAACTGCTTTTTTCTGGACAACAGTGAATGGCAAAACTAGCCTACCTTGCAGACATTTTCAGTAGTCTCAATGGACTGCATCTGTCCATTCAGAGATGTTATTCCACAATACTGGAGGCAAGTGACAAAATAAATGCTTTCAGGAGAAAAATTGACCTGTGGGTACACAAACTACAAAGAGGCATCACTGACATGTTTCCAAATCTATCAGAATTTTTGGATACAAACTGCATGGCAGTGAACTTCATGCTCAACACCATTACCAGTCACCTCACCTCACTGAATGAACATTTCAGTCGCTACTTCACAGACATTGACATGGAGAAATATGACTGGGTTTGAGATCCCTTTTCTTGTGATGTGATGGCCAGTGGCCTCAGTGGAAAGGCTGAAGATGAACTTTTGGAACTGTGCAGTGATCGTACTCTCAGGATGAGATTTAATCAGCAGGGCCCAGCAGAATTTTGGCCCACAGTTGAAAAGGAGTACAAGGAGGTTGCTCTTCAGGCCATGAGAATATTGCTGCCTTTCCAAACAACATACCTTTGTGAGGCATCTTTCTCAGCCATGATGGCAATTAAGACAAAATACAGGGCACGGCTTAATGTGGAAGATGACTTGAGAGTTTGCCTGTCCCCAATAACACCCAGAATTGTGTTGTGTGTACTTGAACAGTGGTTACTAAATTGATGTGTCTGCATTGCATGATTTCTTTTATATTGTAAAACTTGTATAATATTGTATGTCTTCTATATTGAAAAACTATTTCTTTAAGTAGAGCAGAATTTTTTTTGTTTCTTGCAGAAAAAAAAGATTGCTGAAAAAACAGATTGCTGTTCAAATTGCAAACCAAACTTGAGCCACTGTCATTTACTACATTAAAATGTAAGAAGTTTAATGCACTTTTTTCCAATCAGTAAATTAAATTTTCAGTGTTCATCTTTTACTATGAACATCATAAATTACTGTTCAGTATTCAATACTTTTGTTGCACTTTTCAGACAATATTATTGTTAACTGTCAAAACTATTTTATATAAAAATTGTTATATTTTATGAACTGTAGAATTTAACTAATTCTGTATATTCAACATCAGAGACATAAAGCTACAGAACTGTTGTTCCAGCATTGTACAAATTCATTTGTTTTTGGTACAATCTAAAATTTGTAAGTAAAATTGTACGTTTGAGGATGTTTTCGTCATGAGTTTTCTTTTGGGGGGCAACAAAAGGATTCACCCTACACAAGGGGGCCTCCTCCTGAAAAGTTTGAGACCCACTGCATTAAAGGCCCGTTCACACCAAGAACGATAACTACAAATATATTAGCCTTCACACCAGCTAAAAAGATATCGTTCTGTTTATTGTAAGCGCACGCTTGGTACTAGAGGGCTGCATTGGGATTGAGTCTCGCCGGGTCCCGCGGGACCCAACGCAAATCTCGCGGGAGCGGGCGGTTTGAACTTTGCTGCGGGCGGGAATGGGCGGTCAAAAAAAAAAACCTACGGGATCGGGAGGTAGCCTAGTGACATGATGGAGAGATTTCAATGATGTGGAAAATAACCTTAAACGAGGTATTTACAGCACAAAACCTGAGCAAGGCAAGTCTGACATTTGTACTACTATTCATCTTCCTGATCAGCGCGTCAGAATACATGCAGGCCAGGGAAACGAAACAAACAACTCCATGAATCTCTTTAATAACAGCAATACAAATACGTGTTTTTTCCCTCGGGATGGGAGAAGAGACAAAGTCAATGCATCTCTATTATTGTGCGGGAATAAATTCTCAGAGTTTTGCGGGTGCGGGCGGGAGTGGACATACATATTGCGGGAGCGGGCGGGAGTGTAACACATATGTTGCGGGAGCGGGCGGTAATGGTCAGAAATGTGGTGGGCGCGGGCGGGAGCGGGATGAAGAAAACAGTCCCGCGCAGGGCTCTAGCGTCTGGACCAATCACACACACAAATTGTTCATTATATTTAATGAATAGTCCGGCAAACTCACTCTCCCCAACAAAGATCTGTGTAACTTCCACCGAAGCTAACACCACTGGCAGAACTCGGACACTCACAGTGTCCTGTTACATAGATAAAAATCTTTTTACGACCTCAAAAAGGGAATTCCTGAGAGCTGTGACTTTTAATGAATTCTTACTGAGAGGGAGAAATGAACCCTGCTAATCCTATATATTCCATATATACAGGTCCTTCTCAAATAATTAGCATATTGTGATAAAGTTCATTATTTTCCATTATGTAATGATAAAAATTAAACTTTCATATATTTTAGATTCATTGCACACCAACTGAAATATTTCAGGTCTTTTATTGTTTTAATACTGATGATTTTGGCATACAGCTCATGAAAACCCAAAATTAGAAATCTCAAAAAATTAGCATATCATGAAAAGGTTCTCTAAACGAGCTATTAACCTAATCATCTGAATCAACTAATTAACTCTAAACACCTGCAAAAGATTCCTGAGGCTTTTAAAAACTCCAAGCCTGTTTCATTACTCAAAACCGCAATCATGGGTAAGACTGCCGACCTGACTGCTGTCCAGAAGGCCATCATTGACACCCTCAAGCAAGAGGGTAAGACACAGAAAGACATTTCTGAACAAATAGGCTGTTCCCAGAGTGCTGTATCAAGGCACCTCAGTGGGAAGTCTGTGGGAAGGAAAAGTGTGGCAAAAAACGCTGCACAACGAGAAGAGGTGACCGGACCCTGAGGAAGATTGTGGAGAAGGACCGATTCCAGACCTTGGGGAACCTGCGGAAGCAGTGGACTGAGTCTGGAGTAGAAACATCCAGAGCCACCGTGCACAGGCGTGTGCAGGAAATGGGCTACAGGTGCCGCATTCCCCAGGTCAAGCCACTTTTGAACCAGAAACAGCGGCAGAAGCGCCTGACCTGGGCTACAGAGAAGCAGCACTGGACTGTTGCTCAGTGGTCCAAAGTACTTTTTTCGGATGAAAGCAAGTTTTGCATGTCATTCGGAAATCAAGGTGCCAGAGTCTGGAGGAAGACTGGGGAGATGAAATGGCAAAATGCCTGAAGTCCAGTGTCAAGTACCCACAGTCAGTGATGGTCTGGGGTGCCATGTCAGCTGCTGGTGTTGGTCCACTGTGTTTTATCAAGGGCAGGGTCAATGCAGCTAGCTATCAGGAGATTTTGGAGCACTTCATGTTTCCACCTGCTGAAAAGCTTTATGGAGATGAAGATTTCATTTTTCAGCACGACCTGGCACCTGCTCGCAGTGCCAAAACCACTGGTAAATGGTTTACTGACCATGGTATTACTGTGCTCAATTGGCCTGCCAACTCTCCTGACCTGAACCCCATAGAGAATCTGTGGGATATTGTGAAGAGAAAGTTGAGAGACGCAAGACCCAACACTCTGGATGAGCTTAAGGCCGCTATCGAAGCATCCTGGGCCTCCATAACACCTCAGCAGTGCCACAGGCTGATTGCCTCCATGCCACGCCGCATTGAAGCAGTCATTTCTGCAAAAGGATTCCCCACCAAGTATTGAGTGCATAACTGAACATAATTATTTGAAGGTTGACTTTTTTTTTTTTGTATTAAAAACACTTCTTTTATTGATCGGATGAAATATTCTAATTTTTTTAGATAGGAATTTTGGGTTTTCATGAGCTGTATGCCAAAATCATAAGTATTAAAACAATAAAAGACCTGAAATATTTCAGTTGGTGTGCAATGAATCTAAAATATATGAAAGTTTAATTTTTATCATTACATTATGGAAAATAATTAACTTTATCACAATATGCTAATTTTTTTAGAAGGACCTGAATAACCACTTGAGAAATGTATAAACATGTATCTAATTTTCCCATCTCATGATTTTCCTTTTATGTTGTTTTTTTTTTTCTTGTAAACTCTAATGGGTTAATGTTTCAGACTTTGCATACTATATGTGTGGCATATTTGGTCTCTATAAACTCCAATCTTCGTTCCCCGTTTGTTAATTTACATTTTGCTAACTTTGTGACGCATGGGTATTATAAGAATCTTGAAGATTCTTTTTCTTAAACACCCAATGAAATTACAGATTCAAATGTCTTGATCGAACACAAAGAGTCGTAAAATCTCCCTCCAAAGGGACAACTTCTGATTGGCTCACACACCCCCAGAGGGTGTGACATCTTCACACTTTAAAAAATCACTGATCAAGATCTGGTCTCTATCTCTGGACTCTCTCGTCTCTCTGGAAGCTCTTGGCTTTTTGACTCCCTTGAGTCTCTTAGTCCTGATGTGAAGGTGATGCTGAATTAGAAGTTTTCTTAGGACCCCAAGCTTGTGCCAGGCTGCGGCCTTGTCTTTCCATTCACCAAAGATCCTCTGACTTCAACCGGTTCTCTCTCATCACGACAACATCAGCAAAGATCATCTGGAGCCTCAACAAATTGCATCAGGACAGTTTAATTCAAATAGGTGAGACATGCAAGTATCAAACTCATTATTTGATACATTAAGTATCCTTACCCCTTTTAAAGGAGAGCGTGTTAGAACTAAACTGATGGTTTGCTCAAGGCTGTTGATCTGCTGAATTTCAAACAATGCTATAACTTCTTGCTTTCCTGAATTCTGCCTCAGCTCTCTTTCCCTTGGTAAACTGTATGCATGTATGTATGTGTATGTTAGAGTAGTTTAAATGTTTAGTCTAGTTAATAAAGTCTTGTTCATATCACATGTAAAGTTGTCCGTGCCTCAAGCTCATATCTGGAGTCACTAATCATATCGATCTTGACTACTTGCTCTTAGTAGTACTTAATAAGAAAAACATTTCCCATGCCCCGGAAATGTACATTTCTATTAATTAATTAATAACCAAATATAGGGTTCACAGAATGAACTGAGTAATTGGTTGTAATGTTAATGTAGCTACATCAAGTTAACCAGATTAACTGACACAAATATTCATAATCAATTATAACAAGTTATGATTGGTTATTAATATTTCATAGAGCTAATTCGCTACACTTTAAATGCTCAAGCTCATTACAGCAGGATAGATTCTGATTGGCAGTCAATGTTTTTATTGCTCATCAGCTGGATAAAATCGTTCTGAAAGTGATTCCAACGATATCGTTTCTCTGTGCCATTATCGTTGTTGCTGTGCTGTGAACTCTGCTTTTCTTTAATATCTTTATTGTTATCTTAATAGTCCTTGGTGAGAACGGGCCTTAAAAGAATTAAAATATTCGTTTCACCCCCTTTCCTCAGCTAACAAAAATATGTCAAAGCGTCATGCTAATGTTTCTGTTCCCTTTCGAGAACATTCACTTCGTATTGCGTAGCATACGCAATGGAAAACTCCTTTTCTCGAGAATATTGAAGCCATTATTTTAAAACGCAGTGCAGCTGCACAGCGAGCGCAGAGCAGAGCGTCTAGCTCACTCATTGGCTGCGCTGCAGAAACTGCACGAACCTATGGCGAGGCAGGGCGTGTCAGAACCCGCCAGAATGGGCGTGGCTTATGCCTATATAAGCAGACCATTTCGCCATAGAATCAGATTTAATCCCCTTCAGCGAACACTTTCTTCGCTGATCTCCAAGCTTTCGCCATCGACGAGCCCCTGCATCGGAACGAGCGACCTGATCAGCAGACGGGGCACCTTCAACTCGGCACCGCCTTCCCATGAATCGTTGTTCTAAATGGTGTTGTTTCAAATGCCATTTTCCTGACAGAACCGTCTTCCTTGATCAGTTCAGGTGACTGGAGATGTTTTAACTGTAGTAAATGGGCCCATTACAAAACCCGCACCCCTACAAACAAACGCTGTTTTAACAGCGACCCAAATAAAGCACAAAAAGAGAACTTTTCTATTAACCCCCATATAACTGCAGTCAATGGGCCCGCTGTAAGGCGTGCACCACTGCAGAAAAACGCTGTTTTTACAGCAGCTCAAACAGAGCGAGAACTGAGTGTTTTCCTAACAGCCCCCCTCACAGTTCGGCCGGCTTGAAATGTTTTATAAAATCAGTCACCAGGCCCGTTACAAAGCACTCGCCACTGATAACAAAAGCTGCCTTAATAGCAAACCCAAGCACACTAGAAAAGAATATATTTCTAGCTCCCAAAGTTCGGGCGGTCGGGTCCCCGTCACACGGCCACGTTGAGACAATGGTGGGAAGCAACGCAGCTCACGTCCTTCACACCGAAGTGTCAAACCTACTAGGTGTAGCAGGATGCAGCTGTTTGGCTCATGCCTCCCCAAGTGGTATTTAATTTGCTGTGCTGTGAGCCAATCGCAATGGCCAAGCCCCTTTATAAACTGGGACTTTTCTTTTGACGAGTGACGTCACCGGCTCGCGACTTGCCTTGTTTACCGGCCTAGCGATCTGAGGTCTGCCTTGGTCGTCCATTCCATCGTAGCGCCGCAGATATGACTAGCTTCGTTTTTCTTTCCATTCGTTTGACTCCATAACTTGGGCTTATGGGGAATGTTTTGTTGTAGAATCCCCGGTGCTGTAGCAGCCCTTCCACCAGCGGAGTGTGCGCCCTGCTATTGGTAATCAGAGCTTGGGGCTTGTGACTTAACGCTGCTAATCATAGGTATGTGGCTACACTGAATGATAAGTGAAGGATTACGGTGGGATATGTTTGTAAGTAGACATCCTGTGTATTTCAGGGAGTGCTATTTAGTCGGGGGGCGGCCGCTGGTTGGCTACATCTACGCCGAACATCTGCTGCTTTGCTTTGTATGTTTTACACGTGACGCCAGCTCACGGTTTCTTCGTCGTATCCGGCTGCCTTTTCCCACGGGACCAATATCACAGGTCCCGCGGTTAGTTCAAGTTAAACGAGCAACTTGCATCGGTTAAGTTGTTTGTAGTGTGTATTTCTTTGAACTTTTGTATTTCTCCTGCTGTCAATATCCAAAGTGATGGACCTATTTGTTGTGATTGTTTTGATTCTTTTTGTTTTCTTGATTTGTTCACATTGACGGGAGACCTTGGAAGTTGCTTCCTCAGTGTGGCATTTTTGTCATTCTGTTTATTATTGTGTATGGTTTATTTTGTTTTGTTCATGTTTGATTGTTCATTTTGATTTATTGTGTAATTGTGAGTTTTTGTAATATTGCTAACCCTAGTACCATTTTTGGGCTTTAGAACGGGTGGTCTATTAGACATCAGTTTATTGCAATTTTTGTGTGTAGCTTTGTTTAAAGTCTGTCCTTTTGTCCAGGTGCTGAGAACTGCCAGTGGGAGCAGTGCCCCTTGCGGTGGTGGGTCCCTTGGTGTGTGCTGTGGCTGCGTGTTCACCAAGTGTGGTCATTTCCCTTGCGGTGTGTGTGTGTGTGTGTGTAGACCTCGACACGTATGATTGGGGTGTTTTTCATGGATGCTGATTGCTCGAGCTACTAGCCTCCCACTGGTAAGATTCTGCTCGATTTCCCTCCTCTCTTGGGGGTGTATGTGCGTTACGAACAGAGTATAGTGAATATTGTGTGTGTGTCGATTGAGTGCAAGTGTGAAAATAAAGACTCTATTTTTGTACTGGATCACTGTCTCTGGCTGATCCATCAACGAACTTGAGTGCCTGGTTAGAACAAAATGGCTAATTCTTTGGGCGTAAGTCCCATCGTGGCGTAGTCTGCTAACTGCCTGTTATATCTATCCATTCTGCCACATAGGGATGCACCGATCCGATACCAAAAATTCTGAGTATTGACTGATACCGATCCGATACCAGCGCAGTTTTTTTTTATCAAGAAGAATTTCTATAACTCTGTGTGTTGAACTGATAATCACTCTTTTGTGTGTTAAACACAATCTACTTATACAGACAACTTCATTATAAAGAAAAACAACGAATCAAAAAAATATATGATCATAGTCTGACAAAAAAATCTATTATAAACTAGATTAGTGGATAATTCAGAAGTAATATTTAGTCTAGATAAATCACGAGTGCACAATAATTGTATAAAATCTGAATATTTAGTGAAAAAAAATTATTTAGTGGGGAACAAAGAGACAATAAGTGTAGCACTAAATCTGGTAAAACGTTACACATTGCTCTTTGTATTGTTGTAAAATACATTCATGAAAAACAAGATAACAAAATCAAAAAGATATATATATAATTGTATATAGTCTGCTATAAAATTAAGACATTTTTAAATGTATAGCACAGCTGTTTAATGAGGCAGCAACATATGATAGATAGGACAGAACAAGAAAGGCTATTAATGATCCTTTTATTGCGCAAAAGTATTATGATATGATTTCGAAAGACTCCAATACAGTGCGGCACAAAGCGCTTATGCGCATCCCGAGCGCAGAATGATGCGCTTGAAGCGACACAGCGTCACAGCGCGCAGTCCGCATTGAAAAGTTTAAAGCACAAAGGAAAGACGTATCGATGCAAAGTGTATTATACAGTAGTATCTATGTATGCAATAGTTTATTCAGCCTTTTCTTTTAGCAGTTTTAAATGTCAGTTACTGTGCGCGTGAAGAACAATTATAGTGCTCTCCAGTGTTGTGATCTAACAGACACCCGGTAGAATGGAACATGATTAAGTTACAGCAATACAGTCCAGCAAGATAAATTCATTTTATGCGAAACCATAGAGTTTTATCTACAGATCAAGTATAATAATAGTAACATCGAATCATCTTGGAGAGAGTTTCATCATTAACAGAACGCGACGCGCTGTTTGAATGCGGAATAAAATGACTGACAGCCGCAGCGGAGGGAAAAGTTTACGTGAACTTGAATTTAATGACTTAAATATTCATTTCTATCTCACATTATACTATAGAATTGCTTCAGAACACTTATAATATAGTGCACGAAAACTTTATGGTGCTTTATAATGCTTTTGTGGGGCTTAACAATAACACAGAATAGTATACGCACAATATCGGATTTGGATCGGCCTGGTCTGACCGATACCCAATCCGGCCAAGAATGGCAGTATCGGAGCCGATACCGATACCTAAAACCTACTAATGAAAGGAGCTGTCCAGACAGTTCCTCCATCATTAAGCAAATCGGGCTTTTACAGTTGCTACTTCCTCGTTCTGAAGAAGGTCAGCGGCCTCAGGCCAATTCTATATCTCAGACACCTGAACAAGGCCCTTAAGAAACGGCCATTCAGAATGCTTACAACCAAACAATGGATGGGAAAATAATTTTAAACGAGAAATTAACCAGAGGTGTAAAGTCTAGGTTCAGAAAGTAAAAGTCCTCCTCAGTATGTTGTTCCAATAACCTGGATTTGCTAATTAGCACAGTTTTTCAGCCAGGAGATAGATCTAATTAGTGAAATCAGCTGTCTGAGTTCATGGATAAACATATGGCAGGACTTTTACTTTCTGACCCCTGGACTTAACACCTCTGAAATTAACACATTTACAAAAACCATAAACTAACCTGAGAAAAGCAGAAACTGTAAGCTGTTCCTCATGATGAGACACCTATGAGAAAAACAAACACGGCGACTTATTAAACTGCTCAAATGCTTGTATTAAACAATGTTTTAGTTCAGAGTGCTCAAACTGCTCTTTCATTAGTCAAAACATGTTTACTTGTAGTTTTCACTCTTCTGAACGCCCGAGATGTGAGAGATTCCTGACGTCTCTGTGAAAGCGAATCGCAGTGCCTCAATATTTGTCTCAGTGTTTAATTCAATTAGTTATAATCTCAGCATGATGGGAAATAAAGGTCTATTGTTAAAATCACAAAAGGCCAATCACAGATTTAATTAAAACCAAAAACACCTTTCAAAGTGACCAAAGAGTTTAACTTACATCCAGAAAACGCTTCAAAGTCCAGCAGAACTGTTTGAGCGTTTCCAGGATCCTGTTAGATTCTCAGAATCAAAACTTCTTTAAACAACAGTTTTAAAACACAGAGAGCTTCTTCAAATAAGCATGAGCATCATTTACCAGCAGCGGACAGACTGAAGGACGTTTTAGTCTCAATTTGTAAGTTATCACATATGGACTATGCAAAAACCTGTCGTCTCAGATGCAAAATATTTTTGTATGAATACAGACATTGATTTACATTTCGAATTTGCTAAAGCAATTTAAATGGATTTGCAGAGCGAATAGCCACTAGAGCCATATATAGAAAATAGCCACTAACTGCTTACAAAATAGGCCTATATCTTAAACCTTGGCCATTAACATTGAATTTTGTCTTACATTTGCTGCATGTTACGGCTCCATCTGAAAACTCAACCCGTTTATTCCTACAGACAGTGGCTTGCAGTTTACAACACAGATGAAATCAAATAACACAATAGATGCAATGAAGACTTAGTGAAACACATCCAGAAGTCATTTTTTGTTGAATCATCTGACGCAGAGTATAGAAGGACGTAGTCGTGGTTTGCCGTGGTACAACAAGCACACTCGGGCCCTAAAGAGAGCAGCCAGAAAAATGGAGCGTAGCTGGAAGAAAACAAAATTGGAAGTTTTTCGCATTTCGTGGAGAGAGAGCACGTACAGAAAGGCCTTAAAAACTGTTAGATCTGTTTATTTTTCAACACTCTTAGAAGAAAACAAACACAACCCTAGATATTTATTTGAAACAGTAGCTAAATTAACGAAAGATAAAACTTCGACACCGGATGTTTCCAAGCAGCACAGCAGTAAGGACTTTATGAACTTTTTTACTTACAAGATTGATAATATCAGGGAGAAAATTATAACTATGCAACCGTAACACTACAGTATCGCATCAGAGAGTGCAGTGTAGTCTCACTGACGAAAAATTCGATTCATTCATTGCTATAGAAGAGGGTGAATTGTCTAAACTCGTTAAATCATCTAAATCTACAACATGTATGTTAGACCCCGACTAAACTATTGAAAGAGATGCTTCCAGAGGTCATAGATCCTCTTCTTAATATCATTAATTCATCTTTGTCACTAGGATATGTACCGAAAACTTTTAAGCTGGCTATGATTAAACCTCTTATTAAGAAAAGCGCAACTTGATCCTAGAGAATTAATCAATTACAGGCCGATCTCGAATCTAGCCTTTCTGTCAAAATGACTAGAAAGGCAGTATCCTCACAACTATGTTCCTTTTTAAAAAATTGTATCTGCAAGGATTTCCAGTCAGGAATTAGACCATATCATAGTACTGAGACCGCTCTCAGTAGAGTTACAAATTATTTTGTAGATAATTAAATTTTTGGATTGGTAGCTAATTTTCAAGATTATTTCAAATGCCTGTGTGTTTGGCTTGCCGTCTGTTGCTCTTGTGGTTTCTTCTCTGCTTGTTTGCTGTGTCTGTAACCTGCTGTACACGTCTAGTCAAGCTCTCCTAGACATCCGCTTCTCTGTTAGGACTCATTCACGAACTCATTCACAAAGTCTCACACCTTGGACATGGACTGCCCCTTCTACAAACCGCACGAGTCACTCCGAACGCTTAACACCTCGCGGAGAAAGCGAAGGAGGAAACGAGGAATCCGCGGAGGATACATCACAAAACTCAAGGTTTATTTACGAGCTGGCATTTCGTTTCGGTGCAGCTCTGCTGTCTGGCGCCCGCTGGATGCGGTTTACCAGTGACTCCGTCCGGTTTTTCCCCTGCACTTGAGTCCTGTTGTAACCCCTTTCACCCGGGTCCCACTCGTCCCGCTCCGAGCGGGCCTCGAACCCGGGTCTCCGGCATGAGAGTCAGGCGCTCTAACAAGGAGGCTAAAGACTGCAGCCTCTAGCATCTGTCGCTAGAGCACCTATTGAGATCAGAGGAGTGAGGTTTACTCGCACAGCAACTACTAGCTGGCCTCCGTTACACTCACCCCCCTAAACCTCACTCCCATCCAGGTCACGGCACCAATGTAACCCCTTTCACCCGGGTCCCACTCGTCCCGCTCCGAGCGGGCCTCGAACCCGGGTCTCCGGCATGAGAGTCAGGCGCTCTAACAAGGAGGCTAAAGACTGCAGCCTCTAGCATCTGTCGCTAGAGCGCCTATTGAGATCAGAGGAGTGAGGTTTACTCGCACAGCAACTACTAGCTGGCCTCCGTTACACTGTCGCTTGGGCTGATCTCTACAGAGCTGGCCTTTCCTCCCGGCCGCAAGGAGTTAATCACGAAAATCTGCGCTCATTGAGAAAAGCGTCTTCATCTCACGTTACTATTCCTGCACCTAAGATGGCATTAATAAACGCCAGCTCTGTAGTGAATAAGACCTTTTTATTAAATGACTTTTACTCTTCACATAACTTGGATTTTATGTTCATCACAGAATCCTGGATAAAGGTTGGTGAATTAACTCAGAACTGGTTCCAGCAAAGTGTAGCCTATATTTTTTAACTATCCTCTGAATGGACGCGGGAGTGGGATTATAACAATTTTAAATAACTCTCTCTCTCCTCACGCTGCCGGTTTGTCCCTGTAACGGCCTTCCCAAGCTTTGAAGCTCAGCTTCTCCACCTAGACTGGAATTGCACTGTCTGTCTAGGGCTGATTTACCGTCCTCCACATTCTACTAAGGATTTTATACAGCAATTTACTGAGCTTATCGGCAATATTGACACAAACTATGATCGCTTCCTACTGGTGGGTGATTTTAATATTCATGTTTGCTGTCTCCCAAATTCCTTGTCGCAGGAGTTTCTTAATTTAATAGATGCTTTTAATTTATCACAGTGGAGCAAAGACTCTACTCATATTCAGGGCCACACGTTGGATCTTGTACTATCTTACGGGCTCGATGTCACTGATATTGTGTTCTCAGATTTTCTGCTCTCCGAACATAAGCAAATTTTATTCTCACTGTCTCTTCCGGAGCTTTCTCAACTCACTATTGCACCTGTAACATTGTCACGGTTCTACTCTCCACAGTTTAGCACAAACTTCGATCTGTGCTTTCCTGAACTATGCTCACACTTGCACTTGGATCAACCATTATCTGACCTGGATCTGGATCAACATCTTAGCCTATTAAATTCTGCCTGGCTTAAAGTAGCAAATGTGACTGATCCCCTTAAGCCTCACAAGTGCAAACCAAAATCTGAACTGTGGCAAAACTCTGACACTCGTCACCAAAGGCAAATTTGTAGAAGGGCTGAACGCAAATGGAAATAGGACAGGCTACTTGTCTCATTATAAACGTTTAAAGACTCTCTTACATAATACCAGAATGCTGCTAAGTCTGCGAAAGCTGCTTATTTTTCTCACTTAATTGAATCCAATCACTGTAACCCAAAGGTTCTGTTTTCAGTAATTCAGTCTGTTGCAAATCCATTTAACACATTGCCTGTGGCCTCAGATGTGAAGACTTCCAAAGATTTTTTATTAACAAAATCACTAAATTAAGACTTAGTGTCTAAGTTAACTGTCCCCCCAATCTTGACACCTGCTTCTGGTTTTTGGGAGGTTTTTGATCCTATCAAACTCCAGACACTGAAGGATGTGACTGTCAAGCTCAAACCTTCATTTTGTCCTATATATATCATTCACCCAAGATTTTTAAAATTAATCATTGATTCAGTTGGGCCAGGGATGGTATCTCTTATCAACAAGTGTCTCAAAACGGGCTCTGTTCCTGACAATCTTAAAGTGGCTACGGTCACTCTTCTGATCAAGAAGCCTTCACTAGATCCTTCTGTTTTAAATAATTACCAGTGTAGCAAATTAGCTCTATGAAATATTAACCAATCATAACTTGTTATAATTGATTATGAATATTTGGGTCAGTTAATCGGATTTACTTGATGTAGCTACATTAACATTATAACCAATTACTCAGTTCATCCTGTGAACCCTCAATATTGGTTATTAATTCATTAATAGAAATGTACATTTCCGGGGCATGGGAAATGTCTTTCTTATTTTACTGTACTACTAAGAGCAAGTAGTCAAGATCGATATGATTAGTGACTCCAGATATGAGCTTGAGACACGGACAACTTTACATGTGACATGAAAAAGATTTTATTAACTAGACTAAACACTTAAATTACTCTAACATACACATACATACATGCATACAGTTTAACAAGGGAAAGAGAGCTGAGGCAGAATTCAGGAAAGCAAGAAGTTATAGCATTGTTTGAAATTCAGCAGATCAACAGCCTTGAGCAAACCATCAGTTTAGTTCTAACACGCTCTCCTTTAAAAGGGGTAAGGATACTTAATGTATCAAATAATGAGTTTGATACTTGCATGTCTCACCTATTTGAATTAAACTGTCCTGATGCAATTTGTTGAGGCTCCAGATGATCTTTGCTGATGTTGTCGTGATGAGAGAGAACCGGTTGAAGTCAGAGGATCTTTGGTGAATGGAAAGACAAGGCCGCAGCCTGGCACAAGCTTGGGGTCCTTAGAAAACTTCTAATTCAGCATCATCTTCACATCAGGACTTAAGCGTGAAGATGTCACACCCTTGGGGGTGTCTGAGCCAATAAGAAGTTGTCGATTTAGAGGGAGATTTTATGACCCTTTGTGTTTGAGCAGGACATTTGAATCTGTAATTTCATTGGGTGTTTAAGAAAAAGAATCTTCAAGATTCTTATAATAGCCTACCCATGCGTCACAAAGTTAGCAAAATGTAATGTAAATTAACAAATGGGGAACGAAGATTGGAGTTTATAGAGACCAAACATGCCACACATATGATTTTGGTTAACCATAGTATGCAAAGTCTGAAACATTAACCCATTAGAGTTTACAAGAAAACATAGTCCAAACAACATAAAAGGAAAATCATGAGAAGGGAAAATTAGATACATGTTTCTACATTTCTCAAGTGGTTATATATACACTCACCTAAAGGATTATTAGGAACACCTGTTCAATTTCTCATTAATGCAATTATCTAATCAACCAATCACATGGCAGTTGCTTCAATGCATTTAGGGTTGTGGTCCTGGTCAAGACAATCTCCTGAACTCCAAACTGAATGTCGAATGGGAAAGAAAGGTGATTTAAGCAATTTTGAGCGTGGCATGGTTGTTGGTGCCAAACGGGCCGGTCTGAGTATTTCACAATCTGCTCAATTACTGGGATTTTCACGCACAACCATTTCTAGGGTTTACAAAGAATGGTGTGAAAAGGGAAAAACATCCAGTATGCGTCAGTCCTGTGGGCGAAAATGCCTTGTTGATGCTAGAGGTCAGAGGAGAATGGGCCGACTGATTCAAGCTGATAGAAGAGCAACTTTGACTGAAATAACCACTCGTTACAACCGAGGTATGCAGCAAAGCATTTGTGAAGCCACAACACGCACAACCTTGAGGCGGATGGGCTACAACAGCAGAAGACCCCACCGGGTACCACTCATCTCCACTACAAATAGGAAAAAGAGGCTACAATTTGCAAGAGCTCACCAAAATTGGACAGTTGAAGACTGGAAAAATGTTGCCTGGTCTGATGAGTCTCGATTTCTGTTGAGACATTCAGATGGTAGAGTCAGAATTTGGCGTAAACAGAATGAGAACATGGATCCATCATGCCTTGTTACCACTGTGCAGGCTGGTGGTGGTGGTGTAATGGTGTGGGGGATGTTTTCTTGGCACACTTTAGGCCCCTTAGTGCCAATTGGGCATCGTTTAAATGCTACTGCCTACCTGAGCATTGTTTCTGACCATGTCCATCCCTTTATGGCCACCATGTACCCATCCTCTGATGGCTACTTCCAGCAGGATAATGCACCATGTCACAAAGCTTGAATCATTTCAAATTGGTTTCTTGAACATGACAATGAGTTCACTGTACTAAAATGGCCCCCACAGTCACCAGATCTCAACCCAATAGAGCATCTTTGGGATGTGGTGGAACGGGAGCTTTGTTCCCTGGATGTGCATCCCACAAATCTCCATCAACTGCAAGATGCTATCCTATCAATATGGGCCAACATTTCTAAAGAATGCTTTCAGCACCTTGTTGAATCAATGCCACGTAGAATTAAGGCAGTTCTTTAGGCGAGAGGGGGTCAAACACAGTATTAGTATGGTGTTCCTAATAATCCTTTAATCCCTGAGTGTATATAGAATATATAGGATTAAAGGGGTTTATTTCTCCTTCTCAGTAAGAATTAAGTGAGTGTCACATCTCTCAGGAATTTCCTTTTTGGGTCGTAAAGTCTCAGTCTAAATGTATCCTGTAACACGACACCGAGTTCTGCCAGTGGTGTTAGCTTCATTGTGATGTTAGTTTCGGGGGACGTTTCATAGACCTTTGTTGGGAGAGTGATTGGGATTCATTAAATATAATGAATAATTTGTGTGTGTGTGTGATTGGTCCAGACGCTACACCAGCCTATCTCAGTCTTACCTTTCATTTCTAAGCTATTGGAGAAAATTGTGCTGGATCACCTCCAACACTTTTTTTCAAATAATTGTATCAATCTGGTTTTAGGTCTACTCACAGCACTAGAGTAAAGATGGGTAATTTCTCCAGCTCTATGGCACCTCTGACCTGTGGTCTTCCACAGGGCTCTATTTTGGCTCCATCTCTATTTTTTCTCTACATGCTACCTCTGGGCGCTATTCTAAGGAAACATGGTGTATCATTCCATTTTTACGCGGATGACACCCAAATGTATATTTCAATCAAGAGAAACAACCCTGTAGGGTTAAATTCACTTCTGCTATGCTTAGAGGAGGTGAAAGCATGGCTAGACCAAAATTTCCTCTTTCTAAATGAAGATAAGACTGAGGTCATTGTTTTTGGCCCAAATTAAAATTCTCAGTGTATAAGCCCTGCTTTAGAGAGTCTATCTGCTTTTAGATCCCCAGGAGTGCGGAATTTAGGTGTTTTTGTTGACGAGCCTTTAAAAATTAACAAACACATTTCATCCGTAATCAGTTCCAGTTTCTACCAACTTCGTCTACTGTCTAAAATCAAAGGCTTTCTCACTCCGAAAACTCTGGTAATGGCTGTTCATGCATTTATTACGTGTCCGCTAGATTACTGCAATTCATTATATTGCGGTATATCAAGTTCTCAAATTATGTTATCTCTGTAAAGCTGCTTTGAAACAATCTGTATTGTAAAAAGCGCTATATAAATATGTGTGTGTATACTATATACTATTTGGTGTGTCAATGGCTACGTTTACATGCAACCAAATAAATCGTTAGTAATCAGATTGGTGGCCTTTATGTAAACACCTTAATCGATCCAATTGAGCTAGTTCCGAATTAAATTTCGATCAGATTGAAAGGGGTGGTTTATTCCTTTTCTAATCCGATTGAGAAAACACATGATCACCGAAACTGAAAGGACTGCGCATGTGCGATGACGTAGAAAAATACCATTCCGATTTGAAGCTTGTGACATATACAGTAAACGCGCACATCAACCCGATCACGTTTAGCGTTCATGTAAACACTACATTCAGATTCATCAAATCCGAAACAAAAGTTGTGCATGTAAATGTAGCCATTGTTTTCCATTGGCTTTTAATTTATTTTAGATCAGCAACAATTAAATTTTTTAGTTTAATATTGACTAGTTATTGACAGTTTAATATTTTAGAGAATTGTCAGTTATAAATATTGCAGCAGTGGGTTCTGTTGCATTTAGGTTGAATTTTTAATTTTCATTTTAGCATTAGCCACAGCACTCATGCAAAAGAATAATCCAGAGCTCTGTACATTTGCAATATGGTGATACAAAGATAAATGATTAGATAAATGAATAGGAGTTATAGTAAGTGCTTTGGCTTAAGTTAAAGCCAATTAAGTTTTATTTCTTCACTTTTAAAACAGTGTGTTCAGTGACATTCCCATCGGATTGGTTTCTATATGTCAGTTTAACATCTTCTGTCAATCCCTTCTCCATCAGCATTTGCACAATCTGAAGAACACAAACAACATTTTAGTATTTCACTCCAAAAACCTTTACTCTTCACCAAAAATTGCACATTCAAATCAGCTGCTCTGCATCAACATCAGACCTGTATAATCTACCGTATTTGAATGTGTACCAAGAGAGTTGAGATGTACAGTACATAGTAAAATATTCAGGGAATAACAACTTTAATCAAATAAATGACTTCAGAGGGCTTAAAATAAAGCACACAAGCTGTACGAACTACATTTGTGGTGCTTTTCGTTTTTGGAGCTCAGACACCGTTCACTTTCAATGTATGGGGGGGCAACATCAACATTTTCCAATCATCTAATTTTTTTATCCCACAGAAGAAAGCCATAGAATGACATGGAAACTAATTGATAACAAAATGTTCTTTTTAGGCAAACTAAACACCAGCTGACTAAAAAGACAAAATGCAAATGAAGAAAAGCGAATGTTAGCAAAGAGAAAAGAGACACGCAGATATTGCTTTGATATTCTGTTCTCTAATGCAACTACATTTACACATTTTTTAGTGTCCAGATAATTTTGGGGTCACTGTATATTAACTACACTGTATTTCTACTCACCATTGATAAAATGTGTTTCTTTACTTCAGAATCGTTCACATTTTGACTTGATTTGACCATCAGTCTCACTGTCTGTGTCCTCCTCTCTGTGAAACACACATAAAACACATCAAAGTGCTTAGTGGCACTTAGTGGCCAAAAATGGGGAAGCGAAATGGCTCCTCTATAGCATTACTGTGAAAAACCTCTTTTTTTGAACCTTTATTTTTGAGAGTGTACCAATTTTTTACGAAAAAGTTAATTGAGATCACAGAGTTCAGGAGGCTCTGTTTACAGAAATGCAATATAATACACATAACTACGTTTTCAGTGGTGTATAAAGACCTTACATAATGAACTGTCATGCGTTTATTACCTTAGAATGAGCCGTTTCTATCTACACACACCGGGTCCCCTTACATCGACATGTTTCTACGGTGGCCCTGAACGGACAAACAAGTTTCGTCACTGTTGTTCTTCTTGAAGCTAGCTAAAGTCAGCGAATAAAACACTGACACAATGATGAACAAGTAACAATAATATTCACAATAACATCGTTTTACTGAATAATTAAGTAAACCTAATTTCTTAATTAATCTTTATAAAGAAACTTAATTGCTGAACTGGCTACTCTCTACTGTCTCAGACGACGACATCACTTCCTGTCGGCCACCATAATTTCTGTTGGTTGCAATTCACAACCTCACCACTAGATGCCGGTAAAAATCACACAGTGCACCTTTCATGTAAATTTCACGGATTCTCCATTTCAGGCATGTTCAATGTTTAATTGGTTTTACTTGCATTTTGAAGTGAAGAGGTAAAATGTGCAATAATACTCAATATTGTAGCAGACAGTAGCATATTTAAGGTAACATTCTCCATCATTAAACATTCCAGTAAGAGTTCTCGCACAAAACTGGCTGCCACCATTATTGTTCGGCTGTCCAATTTCCCATGGTCTGAATGTGGATTCGCTCTGATCGGACCAGATCCAGGGAGCAGCGGCATCCGTCTTATAGAGTCCAGTCCAGATCCATTCTGATCCGAAACCAGCACGCAGAGTGTTCAGAAGCTCTTGATGGTCCGTAAGATCATCAATGGTGGCGAGGTCCGTGTAATGCTGTCTGCAGTGTGTCTGAGCCTGGGACCAGCTCATGTTCTCCGGCACAAAGTAAAACATATGAGTCTGTGAGAGTGTCGCGTGCATCAGAGCTGAAGGAGGAAGATACCAACACTTTAACATCTTATGCCTTTATTTTGTCATTTCTGTGCATAAAGTAGGCTACAGCTATTTGTCATTTCGGATGATTGGTTGACAGAGACTGAGACATAATTTATGGAATCTTGTTTCACCCACAGAATAAAAAATAAATACTCACAATCTCACAATTCTGCAAAATAAAAACTCTGAATTGCGAGATATAAACGTGCAAATACAAGAAATAAAGTCATAATTTCAAGATTTAAACTCGCAACTCTGAGGGAAAAAAAGTCATAATTATGAGATAAACTTGGAATGAGGCAAAAAAAATCAGAATTGCGATATATAAACTCGCAAATGCAAGAAATAATGTCTAAATTGCAAGATTTAAATTCACAATTGCTAGAAATAGTCCAAATTGCGAGATATAAACTTGCAAATACAAGAAATAGTCTGAATTGTGAGATATAAAATCAAATACAAGAAATAAAGTCTGAATTGCGAGATCTAAACCCGCAAATACAAGAAATAAAGCCCGAATTGCGAGATCTAAATTCACAATTGCTAGAAATAGTCCAAATTGTGAGATATAAACGTGCAAATACAAGAAATAAAGTCTGAATTGCGAGATATAATCTTGCAAATACAAGAAAGACAGAAATGTGAATATATCGCAGAAATATCAAATATATGTATATTTTTCTACAAATTGGGATAAACTCGCAATTGCAAGTTTTAAAGTCTGAATTGTGAGAAATAAACTCACAATTATGAGAAAATGTCTGAAGTGCAAGATAAAAACTTTCATCTCTGAGAAAAAAGCTATAATTGCAAGATAAACTCACAATTGTTAGAAAAAGTCTGAATTGCGAGCTGAGTTTAACTATATCTCACAATTATATATTTTTTCTCCTAATTGTGACAAACTCGCAACTATGAGGAAAAAGTCAGAATTGCAAGCTATAAACTTGCAACTCTTAGGAAAAAAAGTCATAATTGTGATATAAACTTGGATTTGTGAGGAAAAAAGCCAGAATTGCGAGTTTAGATATATATAACAATTATGTCTTTTTATTCAAAATTGTGATAAACGTGCAATTGCGAGTTATAAAGTGTATGACAAAAACGTGCATATCTGAGAAAAAGTCATAAATGTGAGAATTAAAGCAATTGCTAGAAAAAAAGTCTGAATTGCGAGTTTAGCTATATCTCACAATTATAACTTTTTTCTCCTAATTGTGATAAACTCGCAATTGTGAGTTATAAGGTCGGAGTTGTGACAAATTATATTGCAATTATGAGGAAAAAGTCAGAATTACAAGCTATAAACTTGCAACTCTGAGGGAAAAAAGTCATAATTGTGATATAAACATGGATTTTTTAGGAAAAAAGACAGAATTGCGAGTTTAGATATATATTGTATTTATTTATAAATAATATATAACATTTATGACTTTTTATTTAAAATTGTGATAAACAGGCAATTCAGAGTTATAAAGTGTATGACAAACGTGCAACTCTGAGAAAGTCATAAATGTGAGAATTAAAAACGCAATTGCTAGGAAAAAGTCTAAATTGCGAGTTTAGCTATATCTCACAATTTACCTTTTTCCACAAATTATGAAATAAAATCAAAATTGAGAGTTATAAAGTCTGAATTGTGACAAACTCGCAATAATGAGAAAGTCCGAATTGAAAGATAAGTCGCAATTACCTTTTTTATGTGGAAGAAACAAGCTTTCATACTTAATCCCTTATTAAAATATTATACAATTTTGTAAATAACAAAACTAACCTGGAAAAAGAACCAAGAGCAAAACATTCTTCATCACGAAGGACCTACTGTACGAGAAAACCAAACTACTTAAACCCACTGCACTCTACAGCCGATCACAAACCATCAATAAATAGTCCAAAAACAGTCCGTTTTCTTTTCCTCTCCTGTGTAGCTGAACGACATTCACATGACCTGCTTTATCATTTTACACACTTTGCAAAAAGATATTGAAATTCAATGAGTGACATCAGAGATTTGCATGTCAGAATCATTTAGATTGCATAACTCACACAATTGGAGCATGAGCAATATGTTGAATATTTACAATTTAAAGTCAAAGCATGCCAAACAACATAGTGGAGTAAAAAAAAAAAAAGATATACACACACAATGGCTCCAACCACAGTGCGGTCCCCTCATGACAACCGTCTGGATTGAGACGAGTAGGGGACATCCCTAAGGTCTTCAAGTGGGCACCTTCCGTCCTCAGTGTTTCGTCGACTAGCCCACGACACCTCAAGAGGGCTGTCCCAGAGTCACCCCCCTCCGTCCCCCACTCAACTCAGCCCAGCTTACTGACCTTTACCTCCCTCCTGCTGCTCAGGTTGCTCCTTCCTCGTAGTTCACATGTGACATAACCACAATCTCTCCACAACCCGACCATACTGCGGACGTTAAAGCAGGTTCAGTGGCAACGGTTCCATATGGCATACTACCGCAAAACACAATATCTGTCCAAACACCAATCCTCATTCACGCAAAATACACAGGAAGGTAATAACTGTAATTACTATGCAAACTATACAAATAAACCAACCGACTCTTCAAGTTTTTCAAGAATTCTACGAAACCGTAGCGTGGCGGCCTGTACACAGCCAGCCAGAATCTTTCCGCCTCAACCACAGCCAGTTGCTGCTCCTCTCTGCTGCTTCAGATAAGTTCTTTACTGTGCGACGCAACTCTTGGCCACTGAATCCGACGTCTCTGAGGAACCGGGTTGTGGAGTGTGCCAAAAAATCCTCGACAACCCACTTCCACTGGATAAACCCGGACTCTCCATCCTCAGTGGCCAGCTGAGCATACCGCAGTTTTTTCCTCTCATATGCCTCATCTACAGCATCCTCCCATGGCACTGTTAACTCAATGCGTGCTGTATATATACACACATATGGCGCTTTTCCACTGCATGGTACGGTGCGGCTCGGCTCAGTACGGCTCAATTGTGATGCTTTTCCACTGCATGGTACAGTACGGTACGGCTCGCTTCGACTCACTTGTGGTGCTTTTCCACTGCATGGTACGGTACGGTTCGGTACGGCGCGCTTTGGCGCTTTTCCACTGCATGGTACAGTACGGTTCGGTTCGGTACGGCACGCTTTGGCGCTTTTCCACTGCATGGTACAGTACGGTACGGCTTCGCTTCGGCTCACTTGTGGTGCTTTTCCACTGTATGGTACGGTACGGTATGGCTCGCTTCGGCTCACTTGTGGTGCTTTTCCACTGCATGGTACGGTACGGTTCGGTTCGGTACGGCGTGCTTTGGCGCTTTTCCACTGCATGGTACAGTACGGTTCGGTTCGGTACGGCACGCTTTGGCGCTTTTCCACTGCATGGTACGGTGCGGCTCGGCTCAGTACGGCTCAATTGTGGTGCTTTTCCACTGCATGGTACAGTACGGTACGGCTCACTTCGGCTCACTTGTGGTGCTTTTCCACTGCATGGTACAGTACGGTACGGCTCGCGTCGGCTCACTTGTGGTGCTTTTCCACTGCATGGTACAGTACGGTACGGCTCACTTCGGGTCACTTGTGGTGCTTTTCCACTGCATGGTACAGTACGGTACGGCTCGCTTCGGCTCACTTGTGGTGCTTTTCCACTGCATGGTACAGTACGGTACGGCTCGCTTCGGCTCACTTGTGGTGCTTTTCCACTGCATGGTACAGTACGGTACGGCTCGCTTCGGCTCACTTGTGGTGCTTTTCCACTGCATGGTACAGTACGGTACGGCTCACTTCGGCTCACTTGTGGTGCTTTTCCACTGCATGGTACGGTACGGTATGGCTCGCTTCGGCTCACTTGTGGTGCTTTTCCACTGCATGGTACAGTACGGTACGGCTCGCGTCGGCTCACTTGTGGTGCTTTTCCACTGCATGGTACGGTACGGTTTGGTTCGGCTCACTTGTGGTGCTTTTCCACTGCATGGTACGGTACGGTTCGGTACGGCGCGCTTTGGCGCTTTTCCACTGCATGGTACAGTACGGTTCGGTTCGGTACGGCACGCTTTGGCGCTTTTCCACTGCATGGTACAGTACGGTACGGCTTCGCTTCGGCTCACTTGTGGTGCTTTTCCACTGTATGGTACGGTACGGTATGGCTCGCTTCGGCTCACTTGTGGTGCTTTTCCACTGCATGGTACGGTACGGTTCGGTTCGGTACGGCGCGCTTTGGCGCTTTTCCACTGCATGGTACAGTACGGTTCGGTTCGGTACGGCACGCTTTGGCGCTTTTCCACTGCATGGTACGGTGCGGCTCGGCTCAGTACGGCTCAATTGTGGTGCTTTTCCACTGCATGGTACAGTACGGTACGGCTCACTTCGGCTCACTTGTGGTGCTTTTCCACTGCATGGTACAGTACGGTACGGCTCGCGTCGGCTCACTTGTGGTGCTTTTCCACTGCATGGTACAGTACGGTACGGCTCACTTCGGCTCACTTGTGGTGCTTTTCCACTGCATGGTACAGTACGGTACGGCTCGCTTCGGCTCACTTGTGGTGCTTTTCCACTGCATGGTACAGTACGGTACGGCTCGCTTCGGCTCACTTGTGGTGCTTTTCCACTGCATGGTACAGTACGGTACGGCTCGCTTCGGCTCACTTGTGGTGCTTTTCCACTGCATGGTACAGTACGGTACGGCTCACTTCGGCTCACTTGTGGTGCTTTTCCACTGCATGGTACGGTACGGTATGGCTCGCTTCGGCTCACTTGTGGTGCTTTTCCACTGCATGGTACAGTACGGTACGGCTCGCGTCGGCTCACTTGTGGTGCTTTTCCACTGCATGGTACGGTACGGTTTGGTTCGGCTCACTTGTGGTGCTTTTCCACTGCATGGTACGGTACGGTTCGGTACGGCGCGCTTTGGCGCTTTTCCACTGCATGGTACAGTACGGTTCGGTTCGGTACGGCACGCTTTGGCGCTTTTCCACTGCATGGTACAGTACGGTACGGCTTCGCTTCGGCTCACTTGTGGTGCTTTTCCACTGTATGGTACGGTACGGTATGGCTCGCTTCGGCTCACTTGTGGTGCTTTTCCACTGCATGGTACGGTACGGTTCGGTTCGGTACGGCGCGCTTTGGCGCTTTTCCACTGCATGGTACAGTACGGTTCGGTTCGGTACGGCACGCTTTGGCGCTTTTCCACTGCATGGTACGGTGCGGCTCGGCTCAGTACGGCTCAATTGTGGTGCTTTTCCACTGCATGGTACAGTACGGTACGGCTCACTTCGGCTCACTTGTGGTGCTTTTCCACTGCATGGTACAGTACGGTACGGCTCGCGTCGGCTCACTTGTGGTGCTTTTCCACTGCATGGTACAGTACGGTACGGCTCGCTTCGGCTCACTTGTGGTGCTTTTCCACTGCATGGTACAGTACGGTACGGCTCGCGTCGGCTCACTTGTGGTGCTTTTCCACTGCATGGTACAGTACGGTACGGCTCACTTCGGCTCACTTGTGGTGCTTTTCCACTGCATGGTACAGTACGGTACGGCTCGCTTCGGCTCACTTGTGGTGCTTTTCCACTGCATGGTACAGTACGGTACGGCTCGCTTCGGCTCACTTGTGGTGCTTTTCCACTGCATGGTACAGTACGGTACGGCTCGCTTCGGCTCACTTGTGGTGCTTTTCCACTGCATGGTACGGTACGGTACGGCTCACTTCGGCTCACTTGTGGTGCTTTTCCACTGCATGGTACAGTACGGTACGGCTCACTTCGGCTCACTTGTGGTGCTTTTCCACTGCATGGTACGGTACGGTACGGCTCGCTTCGGCTCACTTGTGGTGCTTTTCCACTGCATGGTACAGTACGGTACGGCTCGCTTCGGCTCACTTGTGGTGCTTTTCCACTGCATGGTACAGTACGGTACGGCTCGCTTCGGCTCACTTGTGGTGCTTTTCCACTGCATGGTACGGTACGGTACGGCTCACTTCGGCTCACTTGTGGTGCTTTTCCACTGCATGGTACGGTACGGTACGGCTCGCTTCGGCTCACTTGTGGTGCTTTTCCACTGCATGGTACAGTACGGTACGGCTCACTTCGGCTCACTTGTGGTGCTTTTCCACTGCATGGTACGGTACGGTATGGCTCGCTTCGGCTCACTTGTGGTGCTTTTCCACTGCATGGTACGGTACGGTATGGCTCGCTTCGGCTCACTTGTGGCGCTTTTCCACTGCATGGTACGGTACGGAACGGCTCACTTCGGCTCACTTGTGGCGCTTTTCCACTGCATGGTACAGTACGGTACGGCTCACTTCGGCTCACTTGTGGTGCTTTTCCACTGCATGGTACGGTACGGTATGGCTCGCTTCGGCTCACTTGTGGCGCTTTTCCACTGCATGGTACGGTACGGAACGGCTCGCTTCGGCTCACTTGTGGCGCTTTTCCACTGGATGGTACGGTACGGTATGGCTCGCTTCGGCTCACTTGTGGTGCTTTTCCACTGCATGGTACGGTACGGTTCACTTGTGGTGCTTTTCCACTGCATGGTACGGTACGGTATGGCTCGCGTCGGCTCACTTGTGGCGCTTTTCCACGGCATGGTACGGTACGGTTCGGTACGGCTCACTTGTGGTGCTTTTCCACTGCACGGTATGGTATGGCTCGCTTCGGCTCACTTGTGGCGCTTTTCCACGACATGGTACGGTACGGTTCGGTACGGTACGGCTCACTTGTGGTGCTTTTCCACTGCATGGTACGGTACGGTTCGGCTCACTTGTGGCGCTTTTCCACTGCATGGTACGGTACGGCTCGCTTCGGCTCGCTTTAAATGGTACCACCTCTGTTGAGGTTCCAAGCGTACCGTACCGATACTAAAATGTGACGTGAAAACACTGCAGATCACTGATTGGTCAGACAGACAGAATCGTCACTACCAGCGTCATTGTATTTGTGAGACATCAAACCCGCTAGATTTAAATAGCCAGTAACAGCCACCGCTGTAGCACCTGTTTTAAAACTACTTGCTTGACTTGCTTGAAGAAAAAAAACTTCCAAAAAAGATTTGGAATCGTGGTCAGTAGAAGAAGTGCAGACGTTCCTCTTGTTGGTTGCTGAGGAGCGGATAAACTATAACGATCAGTCATAATCCCACCCACTTTGAAGCGATACTAACTGCAGTGGAAAAGCAACCGAGCTAAAGCGAACCGACCCGTGCCGCGCCGAGTCGTACCACGCAGTGGAAAAGCGAAGCGAGCCGAACCATGCCGTGCCGAACCGTACTGAGCCGTACCGAGCCGTACCATGCAGTGGAAAAGCGCCAATACATACATACAGGTGCTGGTCATATAATTAGAATATCATTAAAAAGTTGATTTATTTCAGTAATTCCATTCAAAAAGTGAAATTTGGAAATTATATTCATTCATTACACACAGACTGATGCATTACAAGTGTTCATTCCTTTTAATTTTGATGATTATAACTGACAACTAATGAAAACCCCAAAATCAGCATCTCAGAAAATTTGAATATTCTGAAAAGGTTCAATATTGAAGACACCTGGTGCCACACTCTAATCAGCTAATTAACTCAAAACACCTGCAAAGGCCTTTAAATGGTCTCTCAGTCTAGTTCTGTAGGCTACACAATCATGGGGAAGACACTACACTGCAGTTCACAGTGCCAAAACCACTGGTAAATGGTTTACTGACCATGGTATTACTGTGCTCAATTGGCCTGCCAACTCTCCTGACCTGAACCCCATAGAGAATCTGTGGGATATTGTGAAGAGAAAGTTGAGAGACGCAAGACCCAACACTCTGGATGAGCTTAAGGCCGCTATCGAAGCATCCTGGGCCTCCATAACACCTCAGCAGTGCCACAGGCTGATTGACTCCATGCCACGCCGCAATTTCTTTCTGTGTCTTACCCTCTTGCTTGAGGGTGTCAATGATGGCCTTCTGGACAGCAGTCAGGTCGGCAGTCTTACCCATGATTGCGGTTTTGAGTAATGAAAAAGGCTGGGAGTTTTTAAAAGCCTCAGGAATCTTTTGCAGGTGTTTAGAGTTAATTAGTTGATTCAGATGATTAGGTTAATAGCTCGTTTAGAGAACCTTTTCATGATATGCTAATTTTTTGAGATAGGAATTTTGGGTTTTCATGAGCTGTATGCCAAAATCATCAGTATTAAAACAATAAAAGACCTGAAATATTTCAGTTGGTGTGCAATGAATCTAAAATATATGAAAGTTTCATTTTTATCATTACATTATGGAAAATAATGAACTTTATCACAATATGCTAATTTTTTGAGAAGGAAAAAATGTCACTTTCGGTGAAAAATCATATATTTTATAGTATAAAGTACATTCCTCATATTTGTTGGCTACAAATCTAATTGCTTGTGTTTTCCCTGATTTGCAAGTTGCTTTGAATAAAGCAGAGGCTAAATGCATGCAAATGTGGTGAAGCCTGTGGTCAGAATTATGACCACAATATTCAGTTTATAAAATATGAACAGATATCAGGAGGCCAGTTATAAACAGCCATAATCTGCTCAAATCATAATCATCATAACTGATGGATGTGATCAAACTCCACTTATTGTGTTTTAGTAGATGGCCATTGCTGTGGAAATACTGTATCAGACTCATGCAAACCAAGCGTGTTTGAATCTGGATTTGACTGAGAGAGCGTGTGATGACCAGCCTCTGTGACATATGCATCTCTTACAGTCACGAACAGTATTTCAGTCCATGTGTAAGAAATCATGTTCAGTTTATACAGTTAATGCCATTATGTAAATATATACACCCATAGAAAGACGCCACTGGCCAACACACTCCCAGAAGAGAAGTTTCCATGTTTGGCTCTTTAACACTGAACCTATAGATACCAAACCTAAAGGCATTAGGGTTCATGTATATTTCGTGACAGAACATCCAAAACAATGCTGTGTTCTGGGCATAATGTGCTCGTTGTGTGTGTGTGTGGCCTATATATGATGGTATTTTACCCAGCTGAGAACTCAAGAATGGCAAAGCCTCAGAATGGGTGTAGGGACTCTATAGCGCCACCTTTTGACTGAAGTGGGAAGCTGGTTTGTACAACTCTGTACATATATTGTTCTCATTGAGCCGGACAACTTCCTAATTTAGAGTCATTGACTCTGACCAACAGGAAGTCAGATATTTTTATCTGAATGTGGATTTTTTTTGTCATATGATTCACACCAAACTTTCTCAACATGATGTCAACTGCAAACGTGTATCGGATATCCTGAACGGTGTTGTCCGGGAGAGGGATTAAAGGGAAACTGGAAGTCTCACATATCACATAATTGTGTGACAGGTATGATTTAGTTTATGGCACTTCAATGGAAACCGAATATTTTATATATCCGGAAAAAAAAACCTCACAGATAAAGTATCCAAAATACAACCTACAATGCATTTAATAATATACATTAAATACAGTTTATAATGGCTATTATTGTTCAATAAATAATATTTTATATTATGTTGGCATATCTAGAAAAGGTTTATCAGATGGACTGCAGTGTTAACTGAGTGAAAAGGTTGTATTTGTGTTTTTTTTAATGAAATTTCATATACAGCAGTCAAGATTTGAAGTGGATCAAAACCTTTCATCAAAGTTATAGAGGAATCTTGAACAATACCCGTTCTTGTCTTAGGACAGCTTCGATGAACTTTTTTGATCCACTTCAAATGTTGATACTGTATATTGTATTTCAAATAATTCAAGCACTTTTCAAGAACCTCTTCGTAAATATGGCTGTTTTCAAGGGATCTCCCGCACTTAAATTTCAAAAAGTCAAATTCAAGTACTTTAAGCAGCTTGTATGAACCCTGCTTCATGCTGTGCAAATACAAACCGCTGAAAAGGGGCGGAGCTTAACAAGGTCTATATAAAGAGCAAATTAAATACTAGTAAGTCATGAAATTACCAAAAAGGTTCAAATAAATTGCGCATCTGGTACGTCCTTTGTTAGTTGGGAAGGATTTCCACGCATTTATAGTGTTCATCATATGTTTTATTAACAGTTCATGCTAGTTTGGGGTATTCACCAGTGGAACTAGCTTCTATAACCTTAACCCAAAATACCACTTCATGTGTTATTTTCTATATTTTTGATGACTGTGGTGGATAACTTACTAACTTTATTGTAGGAACAGAAACTAGTTTGGGACTGTTATTTAATAGCCTTACCTTATAATATTTATTCATCAGTGTACTTTACAATAAGGTTCATTAGTTAAGTACATTAGTTAGCATGAACTATTAATGAACTGCACTTATACTTCATTTATTAATCTGTGTTAATTTCAACGTTTACTAATACTTTAATAACATCTTGTTAACATTAGTTAATGCACTGTGAACTAACATGAACAGCTGGATTTTTATTAACTAACATTAACAAAAACAGTAACAAATGTATGTCATGTTAGTTCATGTTAGTTAATACATTAAATAATGAACCTTATTGTAAAGTGTTAGCGTGTTAGTAATATTCTTACAATTTAAGTGTATAATAAAAGCGGTACGGTGCTTGTGCGCGTCAACACTTTTTGAAAATTAAATTAGCTTTGTTTAAATTCCTAAAATACGGTTTAATAACCTCGACCAAACCAGTCGAGAACCACGTCAACAAAACACTGATGTGACGAGAAAACCCTTGACTCAGAAATAAGGTTTAAATGATAAACAAACAAGTTATTTTTTTTTAATTTCACTTAACTTTTATTAAAAAAAAAAGAAAGGAACTTTTTTGATTGAACAATACAAGACTACCAATCCAGAATGAGCAAAAGAGTATTAAAGGGAAAACATAAGTGTATGTTTACAATGTGTGTGTGTGTGTGTGTTTGCGTCCCCTCGAAATAGAAAAACAGAAAAAGCACAAAGTGAATCATTATGTGCTAACGTAAAAGCCATGAACTATTCAGAAACGAGCAGGACTGGCGAGAGAGAGAGAGAGAGAGAGATGAGTCGGAAGGATGAGTGTTACTTAAACACCAACACTACGTCACATCTACGCTTCAGAACAGAGCTCACACACACACACACAAACACCTGAGGGATGCAACGCAGGAAAATCCACGTCCATCCGCTGATATGAAACCCACTGTCCTACAGCACACACCAGCGCTGGCCAACGCCATTTACATCAGACAGTGTGTGTGTGTGTGTGGGGCAGTAAAAGAGGACTGTGGGAAACGTGTGTGTGTGTGTGTTTAATGTCGCCTCTTCTTCTTGCTGCTGGGTGGTGGAGCTGACGAACGGCCTTTCCTCTTCCGGTTTGTCGTCTCCTCTGTGTCCTCATATTGACTCTCTCGATCAGCTGATGGCAACAAGCAAAAAACACATGCACTCTTGTCAATTTTGGGCTGATTTATATGGAAGCTTGATTCCGCCACAGAATGAAAAATAAAAAAGCTAATTGCGACATCTCAATTCTGACTTTTTATCTCAGAATTGTGATATAAAGTCATAACTGCGTGATAAAGTCAGAATTGCATGATATAAAGTCATAACTGCGTGATATATATAGTCAGAATTAATTGCGTGATATAAAGTCATAATTGCCTGACAAAGTCACAATTGCGCGATATGAAGCCATAATTGCGCGCTTGATATAAAGTCATAATTGCGTGATATATAGTCATAATTGCATGATATATAAAGTCAGAATTGCACGATATATATAGTCAGAATTGCGTGATATATAAAGTCAGAATTGCATGATATATATAGTCAGAATTGCGTGATATATATATATAGTCAGAATTGGGTGATATATAAAGTCAGAATTGCGTGATATATATATATATAGTCAGAATTGCGTGATATATAAAGTCAGAATTGCGTGATATATATATATATAGTCAGAATTGTGTGATATATATAGTAAGAATTGCGTGATATATATATAGTCAGAATTGCGTGATATATAAAGTCAGAATTGCATGATATATATAGTCAGAATTGCGTGATATATATATATATATATAGTCAGAATTGGGTGATATATAAAGTCAGAATTGCGTGATATATATATATATAGTCAGAATTGCGTGATATATAAAGTCAGAATTGCGTGATATATATGTAGTCAGAATTGCGTGATATATATATATAGTCAGAATTGGGTGATATATAAAGTCAGAATTGCGTGATATATATATATATAGTCAGAATTGTGTGATATATATATGGTAAGAATTGCGTGATATATATATAGTCAGAATTGCGTGATATATATAGTCAGATATATATAGTCAGAATTGCGTGATATAAAGTCAGAATTATCTTTTAAAATGTTTTATTCTGTGGCGGAAACAAGCTTCCATAGATTTGTCTTTATTCAGATTAGTGGAAAGAAAATACCCAAAACACACATTTAAGTGTTAAATGTTTAAATGGTAAGTGTTTAATGTTTTTAACACTTAAAAAATTAAGTGTTAAAACACTTTGAACTTCTATTTGAGTCGGTAGATTTCAATTACAATTCATATCATTAAAGGCTCAAACCGAGTTTTCCAAACTCCTCTGACAGAGGGAAACACTACTACTAATATTGTGAAGCTTAAATAATAATACTACTACATTATAGTTTTTATTACTTCAAATAAGCTTAATATTAATTTATCTAAAGAACATTTTATTCTTTTTTTAGTCTTTTTTACAGTATTTGATGATTTATGAAGTGATAAAAACGAATTTTGAACTTGGCTTTATCCAAAGTTTAGATTTCTGTTCTGGAAATGTGTGCAAATTAATGCATATTTAATTAAATAATGCATCATTTGCATATTTAAACATAACATTCGAGAAAACTCGTAATACAAAACTCGTCTTAATGTACTGTGATTGGTTAACTAGGGAAGTATAGCGATATCCATTACTCTACATTTTACCCTAGTATTCACATGTGCCGTCTTGCCAATACATATCGCTATAACATAACTCACAAATCCTCCAGGAAGTGACATCATGCTGGAGGGAAACAGTGGATTGAACTCACCTTTCCTGGCTTCCTCCTCCAGTTCATCCCAGTCTTTCCCACTCTCCTCCTCGCTGCCCAGTGACGCGCTGTAATCTGAGATCAACAATCACATGATCACTCAGACAACCAATTACACAGGGTTCGTACTGACACTGTAAAATGAAATTCCAGGACTTTCAAGGACTACAATGAGAGATTTCACTTATCAAACAGTATCATTTTTATCTTTCAAGTTCTAAAAAAGGCAAACAGATAAATAAAAATATACTAATAAAACAAAATGGTACGAATAAAACAGGGTTCCTGCACACTTTTTAAAGTCAAATTTAAGGCTTTTTAAGACCTGAAGAAATCAAAATTAATACTGTACATTAGGGGTGCGCAATATTGCCAAAAATATATCTTGATATTTTCAACGTTTTGTTGATAATAATTAGATGATATTTTACTGATTGTGTTTTTGTGCTGGTGCCATGGCTGGTTTAGGCCTGTTGTTGACAGCAGACTCACGAAAATATTCATATTTTTCATATTCTATGCAGTGGTCAGTTCACAGCAGTGACAGAAATGATTAATTAATGTGCAATATTTGCCACCTTAAATTGATTTCCAGGGGCATTTTCACCTATATATGGACATTTTTTCTAAACTTATTTAGAGTTGTGCATCACCTTTTATGTCAAATACTAACATTCAAATTAAATTATACAGTAATTATACTTATTTATACAATAATACTTAATTACACAATAATTATACAGTGTACCACTGTTACAGTCAAATTAAATCATTCAATCAAAATCCATCTTTGCAGTGACACAGAAGCGGCATCAGAAGTGGCATTAATATTTACACCCCATTTACAATTGCAAAAATAAAGCTATGAGATTTTTTTTAAATCAATATTTAAATATGAAATTATTTCTAATTTTAACGTTTTAATTAAAGAGTTCTTTAAATATGAAACTAAAACCGCCAGTAGGCGGCGGCAAGTCACTGTCTTAAGTGAGTTGAGGGATTCATTCATTCGGGAAAGAAGCAAGTGATTGTTCATTGAATCATTAAAATGACTCGTTCAAAACGCGGATTTCAGTAAAGAAATCATCTTTGTCTGTTGCATTGAGACTCTGCTACGGTTTCATACATTTCTAGTCGACGAAATAAAGAGAAAACAAAAAATATTGACAATATTGTGTCTAAAAAGTAACTCACAATGTTAACTTATTGTTGATTTAACTAAATTAATTTACGAATCTGTCTAACAGTCCTAATATGTTACTAGATAGAACTGTTACATCTAGAAAATAGACAGTAATAAAGTTATTAGCGTGTGCTGTGTTTGATATCCAGTGTTGCTGAGCAGAAATACATATTCACGTTTCTCTCGGTCTCCTCAAAGTCGCGTAGGATTTTCTCCTCAGCGTAAAGGCTAAGAGCTTCATCTATTAATGTTTTACATGTTCGTAGAGATAGTTTCTGGAGTAAATATATAGGCTATAATCTGTGCGTTTAGCTTTTTTTTTTAAATGGCGGGTTCTGGTGTTTCGCGTGCGTTCGCTCAATCAGCGAACACTAACGCCACTGTAGTTCCTGTAGCGCTGGTTTAGACCGACTCTGAAGTAGGAGTAAATTAGTTCCTCAAAAGGAGTTTCTAGAACTGAAATCGTTTCTAGTTCCTGCGGTGCGAACAAACACGCCAAACTCCGGGAACTTCCTCCAATAGTTCTAGGAACGAGGAAAAGTTCCTCCGGTGCGAAAAGCCCCTATTGTAGCAAAAGTGAACCTAGCCTTACCATTACAGGAGTCCTCGGTCTCAGAGGAGTAGTCTTCATCACTGTCCTCCTCCTCCTCCTCCTCCTCATCAGCCGAGGGGTTGAAGGTCTCGTCCTCCATCTCAGACTCAGAGTCGTCCTCCGCTCCGCTTCCCTGAGACACATGGCACAAACACCAACACCGTTAATAACTGCACAAACGACAACACCGCTAATCACCGCAAAAAAAACTCTTTTACGTTAACCCCCAAATAACGTCTATTGCGTTAACCCCCAAAAACCTCTTTTGCGTTAACCCCCAAAAAGCTCTTTTGCGCTAACCCCCAAAAACCTCTTTTGCGTTAACCCACAAAAAAACTCTTTTGCGTTAACCCCCAAAAAGCTCTTTTGCGCTAACCCCCAAAAAGCTCTTTTGCGCTAACCCCCAAAAAACCTCTTTTGCGCTAACCCCCAAAAAAACTCTTTTGCGCTAACCCCCAAAAACCCTCTTTTGCGCTAACCGCCAAAAACCTCTTTTGCGTTAACCCCCAAAAAGCTCTTTTGCACTAACCCCCAAAAACCTCTTTTACGCTAACCCCAAAAAAACCTCTTTTGCGCTAACCCCCAAAAAACCTCTTTTGCGTTAACCCCCCAAAAACCTCTTTTGCGCTAACCCCCAAAAACCTCTTTTGCGTTAACCCCCAAAAAACCTCTTTTGCGCTAACCCCCAAAAACCTTTTGGGCTAACCCCCAAAAACCTTTTGCGCTAACCCCCAAAAACCTTTTGCGCTAACCCCCAAAAACCTTTTGCGCTAACCCCCAAAAACCTTTTGCGCTAACCCCCAAAAATCTTTTTCGTTGACCCCCGAAAACCTCTTTTGCGTTAACCCCCCCAAAAAAACCTCTTTTGCGTTGACCCCCAAAAAAACCTTTCACGTTAACCCCCTAAAAACCTTTTGCGCTAACCACAAAAAAACGTCTTTTGCGCTAACCCCCAAAAAACGTCTTTTGCGCTAACCCCCAAAAACTTTTTGCGTTAACCCCCAAAAAACCTCTTTTGTGTTAACCCAAAAACACATCTTTTGCGTTAACCCCTAAAAAAACGCTTTTGCGTTAACCCCCCAAAAAACACTCATTCATGTTAACCCCCAAAAAAACTCTTTTGCATTAACCCCCCCAAAAAAACGTATTTATGTTAATTCCCAAAAAACCTTGTTGCTGCTCACAGCAAGACGTCTCACCTCACTCTCAGGGTCGAGGAAGGACCAGCCGCCCTGTTCGAAGAAGCCCTCGGGGTCGTCCACTATAGTCTTCATGATCTTGGTCCAGTTCAGAGACTGGACGCCCTCGGTGTACTTAATATCACACGAGCTGCACACACACACACTCACTATGTTAGCATTAGCTAACATATCGATACATTTTTTTTGATGGCAGATGCCGACATCCTCTATATTGGCTGATATGTTTAATTTAAAGGTGCACTGTGCAATATTTAGCAGGATCTGTTGACAGAAATGCAATATCATTTCAGTGGTGTATAAAGACCTTGAATAATGACCCGTTATGTGTTTATTAGCTTAGAATGAGCCATTTCTCTCTACACACACCGGGTCCCCTTACATCCACGTTTCTACAGTGGCCCTGAATGGACAAACGTGTTTCAGAATTGAAGAACGTGTTGTTCTTTGTACAGAGAAGCAACTAAAAGAAAACACTGTGAATATTAGTTACTTGTTCATCACATATCGTTTTACTGAATAATCAAGTAAACCTAATTTCTTAATTTATCTTCGTAAAGAAACCTCATTGTTTAACTGGCTACTCTGTCTCAGACGACGACATCACTTCCTGTTGGCCACCGTAACTTCTGTTGACTAAAAATCACACACTGCACCTTTAAAGATAGTAAATAACATGAAAACAACTGCTGCAAATAAATGCATTTACTTTAAATGTACATCCATGGCGACACGTTACTAGTTAAAATCTTACTTGAGCCACTCTTTGATGGGATCCAGAGAGTTGACGGGCACGGCGTTGATCATGGTGACTTTCTTGTTGTAGTCTTTATAAACGATGACCACGTCGAAGTTCTTGAGGTGGAACTGGACTCGCTCGAAGTGTACCAGCTCTACCTCGTCGAGCGTCACCACGAACGGAGGCTGCGAGAGAGAGTCGGGTCGTGAGAACGGGCATGTGTGTAGGGTGACTGTGTATCGGTTAGGGGTGGAACGGACCAGTTTACCCCATGGTTCGTCACTCATATGATCGCAGATTAACTGCTAAATTTAACCATCATAGAGTGAAAGTTTATCACTTGGACATGTTTTGTCTTGCCAATTTACACATTCAAACTATTTTAAATGCAGAAAAAGAAGAGGCGAAAATAGGGACTTAAAGTGACAGTGGCCTAATATTCCTGCTGTCGTCTGTGTCATTAATGTTAATAAATATAGTTTCATCTTTGTTAAAGCTGTATTTGCTTGTTCACTGTAGAAATTAAAACAACAAATGTTATTTTACATTTTAATTTCTGTACCTGAATACTACTGTTAGACTTTGTAATTTAGTCGTCAATTTAGTATTTATCTCTGCTTGTAATTTGTGTATATGTTATGTATTTTATTACTGACTGTTCACTTGTTTTTAATAATGTTTGAACTTCATCAGTTAGGCTAGTAGCTCTTGATGTAGTATTGTATTGATGTAGTATCTTCAAGTGAGCTTATATATGAATATATATATATATATATATATATATATATATATATATATATATATATATATATATATATATATATCTTTTTTTTGTTTTTTTGACTGATCCAAAAAACGATCCGATCCGTGGCTCAAAAACCGTAAATGATCCGAACCGTGAATTTTGTGATCCGTTCCAGCACAACTGTGGGTCGTGTGGCGAGACTCACCCACTCGGTGACGTTGCAGAGCGAGCTGGACGTGGGCTGCAGTAAACATGTGCTCCTGTAGGGGGCGCCCTGGAACCTGGAACAGTGGAGAATAACGGCTCAAACCAGGAGAAATCTGGGATAAAGCTGATACACTGGGTATCATTCACTAATAATTACATAGTTTATTCGTATTGATATGCATGGGAAAAAATCTCATGAAAACGTTCTACTTCATGTTCGGCACAGGAGTTTGTTCTTAAACTTTATCCAATGTTACTGCAAAACCATCTCTATAGAAGGGCTTTTTGCATAAACCTCACTTTACAGCCTTTTGTCACTTAACAATAAACACTGCTTTCATTTGCATTCTCTCTCAAAAGTATTGCGTTCCCGTGGCAAATTTGGCACAAAACTTGTTAAAACTTCAGTTAACTTAAACGTCTGCAACTTTTGCGTTATCCTGATAAACTACATTGAGTTAAGCAAAAAAACAAACAAAAAACTAATTTGGTGTTAACCCTTAAAAAAAAACCTCATTGATGATTACCCAAAAAACTAATTTGTGTTAACCCTCAAAAAAACTCATTGATGTTTACCCCCAAAAAAATCTTGTTTGCATTAAAGGGACAATGTGTAGTTTTTTAGGTATTTTATTATGTAAAATCAATAAATGTATTCATAAATATCAATGGTGTACAAATACTTCTGCCAATTATCTGACTTATCCTCGTAAACGAAGACTTTATTATCTTTATATACATGTGACGGGTAGGTCCACGGAGGTATAATAGCAGAGAGGGTCAAAAAGTACTAGGCCAACGCGTTTCCACAAGGCGTTTTCGTTAAAACTCGACGAAGTACTGGTAGAAGACATCCTGTCATAGCTTTTTGGTACACAACAGCTACCGTAGATGCAACACGCATTTAAAAAACCGAGGCGCTGGAGAGCACAATTCGTTTGAATGCAAAATACAATTTCACCGCTAGATGGGAGAAATTCCTTCACAATGTCCCTTTGAAGCCAAAAAAACCTAGTTTGTGTTAACCCCCAAAAAAGTATTTGTGTTTAACCGCAAAACCTTATTTATTTACCTTATAAATTACCCCAAAAAACTAATTTGTGTTAACCCTCAAAAAACCTCATTGATGTAACCCCAAAACACATTTTGCGTCAAGAAAAAAAAAAAAAGTTAAGTAAAAAAAAAACCTCTTGTGCATTAAGCCAAAAAACCTAGCTTGTTTTACCCCCCAAAAACCAATTTGTTTTTGCTTTAACTCAAAATACTTTAGCTTTAGCTCACTCACCCGAGATCTCTGAAAGGAACCTCAAACTCCAGCTCTTCCTTGGTGAGAGACTCGACCTTCTCGATGAAGTTCTTGAAGGCGGATTTGAGTTTGTGTCTCATCTCTCGCTCCATCTGTTCTGCGTAGAGGTCGTCGCGGTCGTGCATGTGCTGGTGTTTGCCCAAATCTGTCGTGATCTCGCCCACCTCTGTGTAGAACTGCACGTCTGTGTGACGCTTCTTACCGAACATGATGGCGTTCTACGACAGACACAAAACTGCGTTAAATTCAGTCAATGTACTGAGAAACGGAAGGAAAAAGAATACAGAAAATATTTTAAAAAAAATACAGAAAATATAAAAAAATTTAAATATAGAATATAAAATAAAAATATGTTTTTTTTTAGAAATACAGAAAATATAAAAAAAGAATAAAATGAAATTACAGAAAATATTAAACAAATTATTAAAAATACAGAAAATATAAAAAATAATAATAAAAATACAGAAAACAAAGAATTACAAATACAGAAAATATAAAAAATTAAAAAAATACAGAAAATATAAAAAAATTAAAGTGTAGAATATAAAAAATGATTAAAAATACAAAAAATAATTAAAAATACAGAAAATATAAAAAAATAATTAAAAATACAGAAAATATAAAAAAGAATTAAAAAGACGGAAAATAAACAATTATAAAAAAATGTAACTATGAGAGAATATAAAAAATTAGAAATAATTGTGAAAGAGTTATGATTAGTTTGATATACAGTTTACTTTTTTATTCATTAATAATGAATACTTCTCTTTTAGGCCTAACATGCTAACACTTGAACAAAATGTACTCAGACGTTTCCACTGCTTTCGACAATCTTCAGAGATGCTGGCCAGACAATATCAAAAATATACCGCCTAGAATAGTCTCATGACATACTGAGAGATCAAATGACCTTCTAACCTTCTCCATTTTTCTAATGATTTGAGATCTAAGTTTGCTTCTACCTAGTAACAGAAGGGTTTGCATATGAAGAACTAATCAAATTGTAGGGAAATTATGTAATGTATCATGTCATTTTTGCCATGTTCCTATTCTATAAAAACGGTTGTATTCTTTTTGCAGGTGGAATTCTCTCTGAAATGTGTCTGAGATCCTCCGGCCGTGAATAATCCCAGCGCTCAGAGGTGAACTCAACAGTATAATATTTATAAGTCAGGTGCATAGGGGAAAAATCTACCACACAATACAGAAAAATACAGAAAAAAAAAAAAAAAAACAGAAAATATAAAAAAACTAAAAATATTAAAAAAAAAAAAAAATACAAAAAAATAAATAAAAAATTATTAAATACAGAAAATATAAAAAAATAACTAAACCTATTAATAAAAACTCCAATAGTATATCAATATCAGTAAAATCCCCCACCTTCAGATGGAAGTGCAGCACAATGATCATCTCCCCGTCGCAGGGCTGGAATACGGCGTGTTTGATGTTGTTGTAAAGGATGTCGACTTTATCTCCGCGTACTGACGTGAAACGGAAACCTGGAGACGCCAAGACAGACAGTCTTTTGAGATTGAGGAACTTTATTTGATAAGAGATTTATTGAATAGCTTGTTAGGAGACAATTCTTGCAATTAATAGGTTACATTGTAATACTACCTGCGCAAATATACAATCCAGGGCTGCACGATATTGGAAATAAAAACTGACATCACGATATTTTGTTTTTCTGTAATATACATTACATATAAAGAAAAAGTAACGTTCACCAAATGACTTTAGATGTATATGGAATAAAACAAATCATCCAAAAAATGTAAGCTCCGTTAAAAAACTTTTTTTATTACTTTGAGTGTGAATCATCTTTTAAAAGCTGCACTATTTGGGATTTTTTACAGTTGTACTTAAAAATATTTTTTTTCTGTTAAATACTCAATTTAGTAAATACTGTAAATACTTAGTTTTACACTTGGTTGTACTCAAGAACGAACAACTTTTTTCCCCCACTGTTTTTGACAATTTTAGTATAAAATACACAACAAAAGGTGATGTATTAAATAAAATACTAAATTAAATAATAAATTGTGACTTATTCAATAAAATGCTAAATTAAATCAAGATATATTGTAATATTGTAACTGCTGTACTGTAAAATATGAAATTAATAAAAAAAAAGGATGTTATAGGCCTAGTACAACTGTAAAATTACAATACTAATATTCACATCTTAAATTCTTTATTTTCAATTGTGAAACCATCAGACTTTTATTTTGACGGGTTGGATGTATAAAACTGACAATAACTACAAACCATATGGATTTTATTGCGCTATATGGTGCAGCTCTAATACAATCGAGTATCAGCATTATCAGTTGTTAAAAACCCACATTAAAAGTGATAGATCCCCAAAAAATGAAAATTAGTCCATGATTTACTCTCCCTCAACTCATCCTCGGTGTATCTGACATTCTTCTTTCAGACGAATACAATCAGAGTTATATTAAAAAATATCCTGGCTCTTCCAAGCTTTATAATGGCAGTGAATGACAGTTTCTGTTTTGAAGTCCATAAAAATGCATCTGTCCATCATAAAAGTGCATCTATCCATCATTAAAGAGCATCTATTCATCATAAATGTGCATCTATCCATCATAAAAGAGCATCTATCCATCATAAAAGTGCATCTATCCATCATTAAAGTTCATCTATCCATCATAAAAGTGCATCTGTCCATCATAAAAGTGCATCTGTCCATCATAAAAGTGCATCTGTCCATCATAAAAGTGCATCTATCCATCATAAAAGTGCATCTATCCATCATAAAAGTGCATCTATCCATCATAAAAGTGCATCTATCCATCATAAAAGTGCATCTATCCATCATTAAAGAGCATCTGTCCATCATAAAAGTGCATCTATCCATCATAAAAGTGCATCTATCCATCATTAAAGAGCATCTATCCATCATTAAAGAGCATCTGTCCATCATTAAAGAGCATCTGTCCATCATTAAAGTGCATCTATCCATCATTAAAGAGCATCTGTCCATCATTAAAGAGCATCTGTCCATCATAAAAGTGCATCTATCCATCATAAAAGTGCATCTAGCCATCATAAAAGTGCATCTATCCATCATAAAAGTGCATCTGTCCTTCATAAAAGTGCATCTATCCATCATAAAAGTGCATCTATCCATCATAAAAGTGCATCTAGCCATCATAAAAGTGCATCTATCCATCATAAAAGTGCATCTGTCCTTCATAAAAGTGCCATTATAAAGCTTGGAAGAGCCAGGACATTTGTTAATATAACTGATAGTATTCGTCTGAAAGAAGAATGTCATATATATATATATATATATATATATATATATATATATATATATATATACACACACACAAACCTAGGATGGCTTGAGGGCGAGTAAATCATGGGGTGATTTTCATGTTCGGGTGAACTATCCCTGTACCGGACCTCTGAAGCCGTGCCTCACCGTTGGTGTGCGCCTCGAGCGAGCCCTGCATCCTCTTCTGGGCTATGTTGGGTCGGATGTAGAGGTCTTTGAGTTTGGGGTTGCTGCGGTTGAGGTTGATGACGAGCGAGTCCTGCTTGACGATGCCCTCCTTCTCCTTCTCCTCCGCCTCGCGGGTCTTGTAGCGCTTCTGCACCTCCTTGATGATGCGGAAGGCGTTCTGCAGGTTTGTGGAGGGAACCGAGTGATCGCCCGGGGACTTCAGGTTAGATGCGCGGTACGTGCTAACAGGAAAAGAGCCGCGTGTTACAGAGAAACTTCAATGTTGTTCGTAAGGTCATGCTTAATGTCAAGTCACCTTCATTTATATTATTAAAAGCGCTATATAAATGGTTTCACAGCAGCTTTACAGTGATAATAGGAGATTACAGTAACAGAGATTGTTTAGGCTTTACAGCAGCTCTAGAATAAAGTTATTGTCCAGATAAAGTTAGTTTGGATTGATTCACGTCAGTTGTAAAGATCATTTTATATTCATAGAACCGCGCATACTAAATGAGGCAAGGGTGTCAAGTTACATTCAAGATATTTTTTTCAAAGGAAAAACATAAATGTGTCATTTTGGTGATTAAAGATGAGTTTTAAGGGATAAAATTGACTACAGGGGACTTTAAAAGATTGTTTGAGGAATTTATACACATTGTGTTTCATGAATCTCTTACATCTCTTTGACAAACGTGGCCTCGGGGTTTGGGAAGATGTTGCCCTCGTGACGCCCCAGCGAACTGCCCGGCACGAAGAAGTTTATCCTCAGATAGGTGTAGTCTCCTTCTACTGACATACTGATATTCTGCACACACACACACACACACACACACACACACACGAAAGAGACTCAGATGAGGCCAAAACACGGTCCAGACTCAATCTTCTTCAGCAAAAACATTTCAGATAAAGCAGTTCGTAATATTTCGTTAATATTGTTATTTCAAATATCAGTAACACTTTACAATAAGGTTCATTAGTTAACATTAGTTAATGTATTATTAACTAACAATGACCAATACATTTGTTACAGTATGTATTAATCTTTGTTAATATTAGTTAAATTAAAATACAGCTGTTCATTGTTTTTTCTTGTTAGTTCACAGTGCATTAATGTTAACAAATACAACCGTTGATTTTAATAATGTATTAGTAAAATGTTGAAATTAATATTAAGAAAGATTAATAAATGCTGAATTATTGTTCATTCTTAGTTGATGTTAAGCGAGAGGTTACCTTGATGGTGGCGATGTGAAAAGGTGTGGCGATGCCAAACACGGGCATGATGACCGTCTCGTACTTCTTATCGATGAAGATCTTCATGTCTCTGATGTCCTTCTCCCGGGGCATCTGGGAAACGTTCTTATACGACACATTGGACTTTCTGGCTCTGAAGGGGAACATTAGGAGAGAAGAGCGTTTACAGCGATGCTGGCTGTATTTAAATGTATTGAAGTTCATTACATGACATTCAGATTCAACATTATAATAGAACACATTTGATAAAAATCAACTTAAAAATTGCATTCAAAAAAATATTATCAAAATGAAATAAGCTTTCTGGACAGAAAAAGTTAAGTATAATTTTAGGGCTTCGGGTCATTTTGTGTTATAAGGTTAAATGTAATTGTGAGAAAAGTATCTGGTTCCATCTCACTAAACAAGTCCTTCAAAGTTTGCCATGATGAAAATCATTGTCTCATGAAATAAAAAATTGGCAGGACCAAAAATTTCAATAAATGAGCATAAGTATACTATATTGACTTTTCAGCTTCACTACAGGACATACAAGATTCAACACTATAATAGAAAACATTTTTTCAAAATTCAGCTAAGGATTTTTTTTTGTATATTCACAATTCCATAAGATTATTTAATAATTTCCCTCATATACTTGTGAGGTGGGGAAAAAAGTTAGTTTTTCTCACTAAATAAATTTGCCATGATAAAATCATTGTCTCATGAAGTTAAAAATTGACCAGACCAAAAACACACAAGTTACTGACATTTCCAATAAATGACCATGAGTCAATTCAGTTTTGACACCTTGTTTACTCAACTTGGTCAAAAAGGGTAAACGCAGCTTTTTCCCGCCACAGGATTTACATCAAATAATTTGTTATTTTGTAATTCCTGTGTTTTAAGGTGCATGGTGTGATTTTTAGCGGCATCTAGTGGTGAGGTTGTGAATTGCACCCAACAGAAGTTACGGTGGCCGACAGGAAGTGATGTCGTCGTCTGAGACAGCAGAGAGTAGCCAGTGAAGCAGTGAAGTTTCTTTATAAAGATTAAAGAAATTGGGTTTACTTAATTACTCAATAAAACAAAATGTTATTGTGAATATTATTGTCACTTGTTCATCGTGTCAGTGTTTTATTCGCTGACTTTAGCAGCTTCAAGAACAACAACAGTGACGAAACGCGTTTGTCCGTTCAGGGCCACCGTAGAAACATGTGAATGTAAGGGGACCCGGTGTGTGTAGATAGAAACGGCTCATTCTAAGCTAATAAACACATAACGCTTCATTATGTAAGGTCTTTATACACCACTGAAAACAGTTATGTTTATGATATTGCATTTCTGTCAACAGATCCTCTTAAATATTACACAGTGCACCTTTAAGTCAAACTAGCGTGACCTATAGAAGCGTGTGTGTGTGTTGTCAATCTCACTTCTGGATCTGCTGTCCTCCCTTCTGCTCCGTCAGCCGCCGCTTGGCCTCCTCGTTCACCTGATTGGCCAGTTCCTTCTGATGGGCCCGCCTCTTTTCCTCTGCCGTCATCTCATTCTGACCAATCAGACCACAGCAAACGTGAGCACACACACACACACAACACACAGGTGAATACAGTCAAACTAAAAACGATTCAGACACCAGATATATTTTTCACTAGTGTGTTCAGGACACTATAGTTCATTTATGTAAGTGAGGAGAGCAAAATAAAGTAAACTGTGACATTATACCCAAAAATTCTTCATACAGTGACTAATGTATAAAAATTTGGGACCAAAAATGATTGGGACACTTTGATCTGACCATGTTTTGCTGAAGTGTTTTTTCTTTAATAACTAATGCACCTTTTTACACCACAGACTGAACAACATGAAGCATTGCTTGCTAACTGGTTGAGCTAAACTGGTATTATCTAATTGTGTAGTTAAATTTAACAGCTGACAGATATTCAACATAATTCATGTGTGAGAGTCTAACATAGGACAGACAAAACCAGTGAAATATCAACTGATTTAATAACTCTGGAGTTCTTGTCATATTTAATACCATTTTCTAAACTATAGTGAATAAACAGTGATAATGTGAGGAATGTTGAAGGTGTGTGAATAGATGATGGTTATGATTAATAAACAGAAGTAAATACCCTGGTTCTGTCGGTCAGCAGGGCGGCGCCACGAGCTCCTTTACCCAGCAGCTCATCGGCATTATTATCCTCTTCCTCATCGTCATCTTCGTCATCGTTCTAGAAATGCACACAGAAAACAGTTCTTTCCCATCTTTATTTTTTCAATACAAAGTTGTGAATTTAACATTGAATATGGCATAAAATAACTTATTTCACATCCAACATTTTCACATCATAACTTATTTCACATCTTGATGTTTCCATCCAACATTTTTTTATCACAAAATTTGGTCCCACTTCATTTTAACTGGCTTTAGGTACTATGTACTTACACTGAAAAATAAGTATGTACAATGTATTGAATTTGAAAGATGTGAGAAATGTGGTTAAATTTCTATTTATTTATTATTTATTGATCAAATCTAGTAATTTAAAGGTAAATAAAATAAATATAAGTATAATTTTAGGGCTTCGGGTCATTTTGTGTTACACAGTGTGAGGGAAGGATGAAGGTTAAATGTAATTTAACAAAATAAGTCCTTCAAAGTTTGCCATGATGAAAATCATTGTCTCATGAACTTTAAAATTGGCAGGACCAAAAACAAACAAGTTACTGACATTTTCAATAAATGACCATAAGTCAATTCAGTTTTGACACCTTGTTTACTCGACTTAAACGCATCTTTTTCCCACCACAGGATTTACTTATTGTGTTGATGTTGTACAGTAAAACACTTGTGCCGCTACTGAGGAGTGATACGGGTAAGGTTAGGGACAAGGTCAACAGTGTAATTACAAAAATTAATTACAGCTGCAATTACACGCAGGTCTTTTCAAAATATAAGTACAATATAAAATCATGCATGAACACAATAAGTCCATTGTATCAAATTATTCATTTCAATGTTAATACACAGTAGTTAAAGCCACTTAATATAAAGTGGGACCCAAAATTTGAATAAAAATAAATGGATGGAAGCATATCTAACAAATCGCAGTCAATCGAGTAAGACCTTGTTTTTAACATGCATTCATAAGGAGTGGGATTTTGACGTTCTCAAACTGAAACGAACACGTTACCTTGAGGAAAATCCCAACGTTTTTAATCTTCTTCTTGACCGGGGTGAGGATGGTGGCTTGATCCTCCTGCGGACACACACATGATTACAGGAACGGTTAAAGTGATTCGCTCACAATGGCTCATTTCTATCCGGGTAACAAGAAACAGGTGAACAGCATAACCCGCCTCATTGATCTGTTAATTAATCATAACCCGCCTCATTGATCTGTTAATTAATCATAACCCGCCTCATTGATCTGTTAATTAATCATAACCCGCCTCATTGATCTGTTTATTAATCATAACCCGCCTCATTGATCTGTTTATTAATCATAACCCGCCTCATTGATCTGTTTATTAATCATAACCCGCCTCATTGATCTGTTTATTAATCATAACCCGCCTCATTGATCTGTTTATTGATCATAACCCGCCTCATTGATCTGTTTATTAATCATAACCCGCCTCATTGATCTGTTTATTAATCATAACCCGCCTCATTGATCTGTTTATTAATCATAACCCGCCTCATTGATCTGTTTATTAATCATAACCCGCCTCATTGATCTGTTTATTGATCATAACCCGCCTCATTGATCTGTTTATTAATCATAACCCGCCTCATTGATCTGTTTATTAATCATAACCCACCTCATTGATCTGTATGGAGTCTCCAATGAAGAGGGCGTATTTCTTCTGCTCGTCTTTCTTCCCTTCTTTGTTGATCAAATCAGCAAGTCCCAGACTGACACTGAAAACCATCCCTTCACAAACACACAAGCATCAGTTAGCGCAAACATGCGTGTTTCAGAGTAAAGCGCAGCACTGTGAACAGCTCACGACTCAGCTTCGCTCATAACGTGTGTTTGTGGCGATGGATGCCGTGTGTTGCGTCTTCAAACTTGCAATGAGAAACACTTATAAACAGGCTGCTGTCAACAAGAGAGAAGTTACAGGCTTCTGCCAAAAAAGCTAGATGGTTTTAATGTCTTAAAATGAATAAATTAAGACAACCATTAGTATGGAAATCTACAGGTTACAGTAGACAGTGTTAAAATAATAATATAAATGATTCAATATTATGGATGGATTGGAAGATTGAATTGATGAATGGATATATTTATATGTTCCCATTTATTCATGTTTGCTGTGCTTGTTTTTAGTGCTGCACAATTGCAGACATTTTCAAAAAATATAGAATTATCTCACCTAAATGTTTAATTTTTGTTTTTACAATAGCTTACACACAGCACAAGGCTGATTTATAACTGTGAACTGAATTCACAAACAAGACAAGTAAACAGTCAGTAATAAAATAAGAACAAATAAACAATTTACAAGCAGTAGCACAGATAAATAAAATGAAATAAACATACAGATTAAATACACAGTGCTTTAAGTTTTTTTCAGGTAGTTCTAACATTTGTATTGAGGGAAGAAATACTAAAGAAATTTAATAAGGAATTAAATGTAAAAATTCCTCCCTGAATAAATTAAATGCAGATTAATCCTTACAATTAAGGTTACAGAAGTTAGTCATTAAAGAGCAGTGAGTGTCATTAATGTTAATCTGACAATAAAAGACAGCAGGATTATTAGGCTGCTGTCACTTTAAGACCGACTGCACGGATCTAATATACTGTTACACAACCTTTTAAACGGTAATTTTGTACATACGTGTGTGTGTGTGTATTGACCATTTTAGCGCAGTTGTGTATTCCGTGCTGTTAGTTTTGCGTGTCTTTATGCGTCTTCAGAATGAGATCGGTTTATGAGCAAACTTCCCAAAGCGATTATCAGCTGACCAATCGAAGCACCCCAACACAATACAGATAACTGGAAGCCTGAAAAGTATTCACACACACACACACACTCACCTCTTTTCAGTTTGAACTGATTTTTTGCGTTCAGCACGAGCGATCCTTCCCTGAACTCAATCCCCATGGCGAACCTGCAGCACACACACGCGTCACACACCGATGCCGTGATCGAGGCTCATTTCACACACTTCGTATTGAACATTTACAGTGCCAACAAACACACAACACATCCCGAGGGTTTCAGACACAAACCCGAGGTTTTTCGTGAGCTTGCTGACCAGGTCTGGTTTCTCTTTCTTCACGAACTCCAGGACGGTGTTGTAGGCGTCACAGAGCTTCACACCTGATGGACACACACACAGATTAAAACACTCCTCCTCACACACACAAACAAACGTATACCTTATTTTCTGGAATATTTAAATTACAGATCAAAAGTTTTGGATATGTAAGTTTTTTAATGTTTTTAAAAGAAGTCACTTATGCTCGTCACCAAGGCTTCATTTATTTGATTAAAAAAAAATAATAATAATATTGTTCAATATTATGACAATTTAAAATAACTGTTTTCTATTTTTATATATTTTAAAATGTAATTTATTTCTGTGATCAAAGCTGAATTTTCAGCATCATTACTCCAGTCCTCAGTGTCACACACTGAACACACATATTATCAATGTTCAAAACAGTTATTTACATTTTATTTGAGGATTATTTGATGAATAGAAAGCTTTTGTAACATTAAACACTACCGTTCAAAAGTTTGGGGTCAGTAAGAATTTTTAAAATAAATAAAATAAATCAATACTTTTATTCCTCAAGGACGCATTAAATTGATCAAAAGTGACAGTAAAGACATTTATAATGTTACAAAAGCAGCATGTTATTTCTATAACATTTATTGAAAAATAATATTTAAATAAACAATATTAGCCCTTATAAAAGTATATGAAGTTTAAACCGCAAAATAAACAAGCAAACATTTCAGTCAAAAGTACAAAAGCAGCGCTAGTTATAGTACAGGACTAAAATATAAAGTTATATATATCGCAGGGCTTATTGCATTATATATACACACACACACACACACACAATACATATATATATTTTTTTTTAATTAAATATAAACAAATACAATATAAACATCTTTTTACAAACACATATAAAGCATAAACTTGTCTCACCGTGCTTCAGCTCTTTCAGAAGCTCCTCCTCCACCTGCAACAGGAAGTTGTAATTGTCCTGCATTTCCTGCGGCGGGTCGACCATGAGCGTCCGCACCAGATTCGAGCAGTACGACTTGTACCGGATCCCCATCGCACACGTTATCGCCCCGAAGTGCATGTGGTTCTTATCGCTGAGAGAGAAAGGCACAGGCGTTTAGCGCACTAGCGTAGCCAGAAAACAGAAGAAGAAAACCTGGGTGTGCCACACTTATTAATGTGTCAGATTAATGTGCAAAAAACCCTGACTGTGTGTCACTAACTTTACAGAATAGACTGGGCTGATGTGTAAAACTACTCAATATATCAATATCCCTCTGAACACTAGAGGGCGTCACACACACACACACACAAACACACACACAATATCCTTCTGAACACCAGAGTCTCTCTCACACAC
>JAPDVR010000001.1:2425000-2470000 GCA_026230005.1 Gila orcuttii | reverse complement strand
CTCACACACACACACACACACACACACGCAATATCCCTCTGAACACCAGAGTCTCTCTCACACACACACACACAATATCCCTCTGAACACCAGAGTCTCACACACACACACACACACACCAAATATCCCTCTGAACACCAGAGTCTCTCTCACACACACACACACAAACACACACACAATATCCGCCTGAACACCAGAGTCTCTCACTCACACACACACATACACACACACACAATATCCGCCTGAACACCAGAGTCTCTCTCACACACACACACACACACACACACACTCTTACACAGCCATAGGTATTCGTCTGTGTAATTATTTTGCCTGGAGACTACGCATGAAAACTAGCCTTTGGATAAATCTGGTACAATGCATGAAATGGAAACATTTATGTTAAAAATGGTACATGGTCCCTTTATAAAAAATATTAAATAAAAAAAAAAACTGCATATTTATGATATTTGAACGATATGGACGCTGGCCTATGATTGAGCGTCTGAGCTAGCGTAGCTTCAGGAGAACACAGGACTGTGACGTGTCACCTGACCACGCTGAACTTGAGGCTGTAGTTCCCGCCGCTCTGGATGATGGGAGGGTAACACATCTCCACGGTGGACGGGTCCACGCCGCCCAGAAACTTCCTCTCCTCGATGGCCTTCTCCACCGACTCGGCCAGCCGACTGTGCTTCACTTTCTGAACACAGACACAGTGAACAGGCTAGCATACGCGTCACTGAATATACATCAACATTCATATACAGTATCAACGTTTGAAGCGGATCAAAAAAAGTTCATCAAAGTTGTCCAGAGACAAGAACGGGTATTGTTCAACATTCATGTATAACTTTGATGAAAGGTTTTGATCCACTTCAAATGCTGATACTGTATGTTATACGGCTCTATTAGTGAGGCAGGAAAAACACACAACAATCCAAATCCAAACCATTTACAATTTTGGTGTGTTTGCACAATTAATAATCTGTATAGTCAAACCAAAATGTATTCAGACACCTTCAACATTTCTCATATTATCACTGTTTATTAGGGCTGTCAACGAATATTCTAAATTCGAATATATATTCAAATAGTTTTAAAAAACAGAATTTCGAAGGTGAAAATTAATATTCGAATGTGGAAAAACACGCCCGCGGTAGCAGAGGCGCGCATTCTCCAGCTGCACAGCTAGCACAGCGAGTGTCTGGCTCACTCATTGGCTGTGCTGCGGCAACTGCACATGCAATGGCGCGGGCGCCTCCAACGTGTGCGCCAATGAGCTAGCATTACATCACACACGTCAGAGCCCGCCAAGGGGCCGTGGCCAGACGCCCCCGAAATAGCCATTATAGCAGCAGTTTACCACAGCACAGCTCGCTCGGAGCATTCAATGTCGGTTCTATATACTGTAAAACTTCAATTAATGTTAATAATATTTGTTTCAATCACTGAATGAAGCCTGCTATATTTAGGACAAGAGTCGCGACCTTAAATTGCTTGCACAAAACTCTTGATCAATACTCCACATTTGTTTGTTTATGTTTGTTCATTTAAACCGTTATGCGCGCAGAGAGAGAGAGAGAGAGAGAGAGAGAGAGAGAGAGAGAGAGAGAGAGAGAGAGAGAGAGAGAGAGAGAGAGAGAGAGAGAGAGAGAGAGGTCTTGGCCATTAGTTGATTTACTTGTTTTTGTGTAAGTTAATACGTTGTCAAATATGTTTCAACTTAAACTACATATACCAGTAGTTATGTCTCTTGTATTAATTTGTCCTGTTATTGACGTAATGCGTGTCATTGACAAAATGCGCAACCAGATGTTCGAATATATGTGGTTTTTTTTTAGAGGGAATATTTATGTATAATAATTATGTTGAATATCTGTCAGCTGTTTAATTTAACTACAGTTTACTTTATTTTGCTCTCCTCGCTTATATAAATGAACTATAGTGTCCTGCACACACTAGTGAAAAAAATATCACAAATGATATCTGGTGTCTGAATCATTTTTGGTCTGACTGTACATAATGTATCTGCAGAATATTTAAAATCAAATTTAAGACCTGCACATATAAAATTAATAATGTATATCCATACAGAACAAACTTATATGAATAAAATATGAAACGAATCATGTTAATCTCAATCTATCACATTCAAAGCAAAACAGAAGAACTGCAAGCTTACAATACCCAAGACATCTGCGCTATATGAAGGATAAAGAGTGTGTGTGTGTGTGTGTGCGCAGAACAAACCTCGTCTGCGTCCACGATCTCCATCACTCTCTCCTTGAAGAACTTGGTGAAGACGTCGCTGGTGATGGCGGCCGCTTTCTTCATGAGCACCAGCTCTCCGTCCTCCTTCACCGCCATCGTGTACGCCACCACTGTGCTGATGTCCACCTGACACGCCAACGCAACAGCAGCCGTCACATTTCAGGGACAAAAAGAGCAACATTTTGGCCAATACCGATAATCCTTTATATTTGAAAGCCAATAACCGAAATTTCTTTATATTTGAAAGCCAATAACCGATAATTCTTTATATTTGAAAGCCGATAACCAAAATTACTTTATATTTCAAAGCAAATAACCGATAATTCTTTTTATTTGAAATCCGATAAACAAAATTTATTTATATTTGAAAGCCGATAACCAAATTGTTTTTTTTTTATTTGAAAGCCGATAAACGACATTTCTTTATATTTGAAATCGATAACCGATAATTATTTTTATTTGAAAGCCGATAACCGATAATTCTTTTTATTTGAAAGCCGATAAACGAAATTTCTTTATATTTGAAAGCCGATAACCGATAATTCTTTATATTTGAAAGCCGATAACCGATAATTCTTTATATTTGAAAATCGATAATTCTTTATATTTAAAAGCCGATAACTGGTAATTCTTTATTTTGAAAGCCGATAACCGATATACTGCAGATAAATCTAAATCCAAATGTTTATATTAATTTTGAGAGCCTGACTACAAAAACAAAAGTCTCACCATTTAAATCCATGTCCAAAACACACAATTATAATGTTCTCATGATAATTTTATAGCCGATATGACAGACTTGCACTACTTTACTGTATTTTTTACTGTAAGTGATTTCAATCATATTTCACACAATTCAAAACCATAATGTTGAACAGTGCGTCTCAGCTGAAGGAAATAATACATTATCGGCTTTAATATATCAGCCAAATTTTTATATCGTGCCGATAACGATAAAATTAACATATCTTAATACCGATATGGTGGTCGATATATTGTGCATCATTAATTTATTTCATCACAACAACGGCATGACAATCTCAATCTTTAGTACGGCATGTTAGTGGTAACAAAAGAACAAAAACTTGAACTAAAATTAAAACTGAAAATAAAAAAATAACAGTATGTAAATAATATTAAAATATTGTTTTTCTGTGTGATTTAAAAACACAGTGTTGAAGATAAAGGAGGCGTGACGGGATCTGACCTTCTCCAAGCCCTCGGCCGTGATCATGTCGCTCCAGTTCTTCATATATTCTCCGGGGAACTTGTCCTTGATGAACACGCCGACCGTCTTGCCCTCTTTACTTCCACGAATGGCTTCGATCATCTTCTCAAAGTTCACCTTGTTGCTCTCGTTCTGTCACACAATCAGATTGCATGATATTTGCAAATGTGGCAGCATGACATGTCGAAATATTGATATTATATTTATATATCTATCCACACACACACGGCTAAAGTGATAGTCGAAACACACACTGATTTAATTGAATATAAACACTAGCGTTTTTCTGAGTGTTTTCATGCGTGTAAACGAACAGTGCCGAGCTTCACTCTGAAATCAGCAGCGCATATTTTAATTGCAGGCAATTATTATCATTTTACAGTTAAATATAAATTTATGCAATAGTGCTATTACAATTTTTCTTATTTTACTATCTAATAATAATCACAATATAATTACAATATTTTATATTCTTTTATATTTCAAGTGGCATATGAAAACTCAAGTGAAAATATTTTTCAACTACAAAAAAAAGAAGATTTACTTTGAAAAAGTGACGATGGAATTTCTAATAAATTTCACACAAAATAAAAACAGCGAGGAACATTGAATTAAGTGTAGAAAAACTGAAATATTATTTTCTTGGAAAACACTCCAAATAATCATGCTTTAAAAATACAAGTTTTTCCTAAATCATTCAGCCCTGAAAGGATTTTGCTATTTTAAAAAAATCAGCACAAAAAGTAACTTTACATTTTTTTTTTACTACATATGAAAATTTTTACGTATACTATATTATTATGCAAGTTAAAAATTCCATAACTCTAGAATGATTTATTCTTTCCAAATACAGCTATTAAAGTCTATTAAAAGCTATTAAAAAGTAGTTTTTTTATATCGCTGAAAAAACGAAATGTCGCGACATCAGTTTTTCGTCCAATCGCATGCGATACCTTTTCCCGGACGAGCAGCGTGATTGGAGGAATCCCGTTTGCGTTCTCGTTGCCCTTGGTTACGGCGACCTGCTTCAGGAACTCCACTTTCTTCTTACTGGCCAGAAAAGTGATCTTAGTCTCACAAAACACCATTATAGTGTCGGTGAGCTCGTAGCCAAACAGCCACGTCTGCCAGAGAGAAACAACATGATGATTATTGATTATGATTATTGAGCTGTGATCATGTAATCATGATTTCATTACGGTGTTTTATTGCACCTGAAGCGCTGTAGATTTGGCATAGACGATCTCCTCATCGACTCCAACAGACACGACGATGGCGTCCACCTTCCCGAACTCATCTTCACCTTTCTGTGATGGAGAAACAGGATTATGATGCAGGATTATATCATAAAGAGTCATGAGAAACCGATCATGTCAGCCCTTGCCATTCAAAACTTTTCTAAAGCAGTTTTTAGAACTATATACAGTTATATTTACAACTTTTGGTACAAGATATGTAACAATGACACTGTAAAATAAAGTGTTACCAAATTTTCTATACAATAAATAATTACAAAATAACTATATGCAAAACTTCTATATTCAGAAGTAGTAGGATAAACCTTTCCCAAACAATGTAACAGTGCTAGAAGTAAAGGAAAATATTTAGATTGCTAACATGATTTAGCCTTTTAGTGTTTGATGTAAACAAAAACAAAAAATAACTAATAATAATCATCTATTTCCCACCTGCAGCATGTCTCAATATAAGCTAGCCCACGGCTACATGCTACTTCAGACAAATGTTTGGCATTCAAATTAAACTTTAATGTGATAAACATTTACTGAAACACAAAGTCTGATTTGTTTTAGATTTAACGTTACTTCACAAACGTGAATAAAAGCCGAGCGGAAATGGAGTGAAAACATTGTATGCTAACAGGCTAACACATTAGCCGCCGCGCTAATCACACACAAACGCCTTGAAATAACCGCAAACTCCAGCGGTTTCGTAAAGAAAATAAAGAAATAACACACACTACAGACTGTCCGATACAAACGGAGTCGATAGAGTGTGTTTGTATAACAGTTATATGGAAATGAGGCCTGAGAACGTGTATGTGTGTGTGTGTGTGTATGTGTGTGAAGATTTTCAGCATCACATATGCGTTTAAACACATTATACATGAATAATTATGATCGAATATTCTGGATATGATGAGTTAGTGATGTTCATGACAGGTGTTGAGTTCTCTGTACCTTCCAGTTGCCGTAGAGTCGCTTGATGCGGCGATAAAACGCGTCTTTATCCAGATTCACCGCCATAATATCACATCAACACACACACACACACACTCACACACTCAGAGAACAAACACACACTTATACACACTCTCTCTCGTGTGATTTTCACTATTTCTACTCTCTACCGGACGATAGAACAACAACTAACGCAAAATTAACGAAAATATGAAAAAATATTTTTTCTATAATTTCAGAGGTGTCTATTAAAAAGACGATTATTCTTCTTTAAAATGTATTATTGTCTGTGCTCGTTCGGTCTGTGTTGGTGATGATGATGATGTGAATATATCATGTTAAAACACGCATGTGTGTCTTATCTTTAGCTCCTCCCTCTTTCTGCTCGGTATGCATCTATTTAATATTTATTAAATATATTTTTTTTAAAACATGGTAGTTATTTTTAATGACCTATTTGTATTCGTTTGAATATGTTGTATTAATTTATTTGTGTTATGTATATATTTATTTATTTATTTGAGCTGCCATTTTGTGTATTTATAGGTGATTTGTTATTACTGTGAGGGAGGAAAACAAAAGCTATAATAAATACCCTGGTAGTTTTTTATATATCGAATATATAGTTAATAAATGAACACAGGTGTACGACTTGTTCAGTTTTTAATCCATTTTAAACAAGTCATTCGCGCATTTTTAGTTAAAATAATAATACTAAACTCCCGCCCGGACGTTCACGTCATCAGGTTAGCGACCAATGAAATCTCGTCGTTAAGGTCACATGCTTTGCTCCGCCTCCACCCTCACATCACCGCGTTCCTATGACCGCGTTCTAGCAGTCCGTGCGCACGGCCTTTTTTCCCGCCATCTAGTGTCATTCAAAAGCGCGCGAATTCCATCAGCACGTGGGTTTTCCTCGCGCTCTCAGACCAAGTTGCATACAGCGCATTTTCAGATTAATAAGATGTTTTTTTAAGAACTTTTTGTCATATATACGTAAATTAACCGATCATAATATAATACATATAGTAGTACATAGTATACATAGTATAAATTATATATGTAAATTAACCTCAATTCATTTTGCAATTATACAAGTTTCAAGAACTATATTTCTTCAATAAAAATCAATAGGAACTGAGGGAAAATATATATGATTTCAGTTTACATCTTTTTGGGTTTTTTAGTATTTTAATTAAGTTACATTGTTTTATATATTAAATCATACAAATTAATTTATTAAAATATATATTTTAATAATTTGCAAGTTACTGATACCTCTGTCTAAATGTGAGTTTGTTTATAAAACATATTTTATGTATAATCTCATACTAAACTGTTATGGTAATGACAGCTAAAAGAAATTAGTCAGATGTAAAACTATTTGTCATGTATAAACTGTTATTTTGCTCACGTCAATTCTCCATCATAACCATAACCACAGATGTCAATAACCAGAAAAGGTCTGTTCTTTTAACCCAACATATATTATAAAATATAAAAAATATATAACAACAACCAGTTACATAAATAAGATACTGATTTCAAGCTGATTTTCAGCAAGGACAGAATTTACACCAAAAAAATAAAAAATTAAATTAAAGATTCAGATAATTATTGTGACAACTTCCTGTTGAACTATTATAATTAGTAACTTAAAAGCATTTCTCTGTAGGTTTCAACTGAAGAATCACAAAGATTATCGATAGAGAAGCAAAACAAACACGTCACTGTTTTATTTCATGTCTTTTATTTCATTTTTTCCATTTGATTGATCTCATAAACTCCTCAACGGAACTGAGATGATAATGATGATGATGATACAACAGTCCAAAAAGTAAAGTAGTGAAGAAAAATCTAAATATTTTCATGAGCAGTTAAAAGTATGTCTTTTCCTGTACATTTCCCTAATATAAAATCCACAGCATCACAGTAAGTTTTACTCCTGATGATGTAAAAAGATAATAAAGCAAAAAAGTACTATAGTAAACCAACCTTTTCCCATTTTTTTCCAGGTGACGGGATGGATTCCCAGGGAATGTATGAACTAATCAAATGCAATGGATAAAAGCGTCTGCCAAATGCATCAACGTAAGTGTACAATATAACAAAATCACAATAAATATGAAATCTCAAACCGCTTTTTAGAACATTCGTCATTGTGCGGAATCTTTACTGTAGCAGTAACTATAGCAACCACGGAATTCTGGCCATAGACAGTAGCTGGTAACCATAGCAACCACGGAATTCTGGCATAAACTGTAGCTGGGAACCATAGCAACCACATCATTCTGGGCATAAACAGTAGCTGATAACCATAGCAACCATGGGATTCCAGGCATAGACAGTAGCTGGTAACCATAGCAACCAAGGAATTCTGGGCATATACAGTAGCTGGTAACCATAGCAACCACGGAATTCCGGGCATAAACGGTAGCTGGTAACCATAGCAACCACAGAATTCTGGCATAAACAGCAGCTGGTAACCATAGCAACCACGGAATTCCGGGCATCAACAGTAGCCACGGTGGTCAATGTTTGGAAGAGCTGGAAGATCAAAGCCTCGTTTAAAATACAGTCGAGCGGGAAATTCACCTCATGGTCTTTCATGATTCAGAACATCCTGTACGCAGACACACACAAGCGCAGCTCATGAACCGTTTCTGGCCAGTGTTTCACAAACACCTTCAGATACACACTTACCTTAATTAAATCGTTTTAAATACTCGTTTTAAATACTTAAATACTTTTCCCCCCTAAAGTAGTTAGTTTAAGAAAGCCATGATTGAGTCTGTGGATCTGCACTGATCTGTGCATCTATGTGACGGTGGTGGAGTTCTGTCCTCTGATCGCACACCAGGCCATGAACACGTCCCTGCAGGAGAGATGACATCACCACATCATTACTTCACTTCCATAATGTGATGCGTTTCCTGGATCTGATCGTGATCACCTGATCAGATGCTGAAAGAGCCTTTATATGAAGCTAAATCAATAATAAATGCGATTGATGACATCAGCTAAAAGAGGCAACGCAAGTTATTATATTTTTGATTATTAAAAGAAATGTTTTCTTTAGGAATAACAAATTATGAATTGGTCACAATCAGATCAGGAATATGAATTAATACCGAGTTAATTTTTTTAAATTTAGTTAATACTGAATTCATGAGGACGTTTTTCTGCCTTTTGTTTGAAATGAAGCGACTGACTGAATAATAAACGTGCATTAAATAATCCCAATATTTATGATGAATTTAATTTGAAATATTTTATATATTGCTCAGACTTAATGTTTTTAAAAGTTTTCTACCTGCAGTGGGTGGCCACACACTCGTTGCTGCAATACTCTCGGTCCCAGTCTTTGCTCTCTATAGGCGGGTTGTTGCAGCCGGCGCGGACACACACACACACACTGGGAGTGTCTGCAGGAGCCGGAGAAACACTGAGCTCCACCTCCATCTAAAAAATTATCAGAATAAAAACAAACAACAATAAAACACTTTCTTTTTTACATCAATTAAACCATAAAAATGTAAAATTAAAATAAATTGTGAAATAATGTATTTCTAAAAAAAAAAATGTCTTAATTTATTTTTGTTACATAATGATTTAGTGCATTTTTAGAAAGCGTTTTTTTTTCGTATTTATTTTTAAATTATATATTTAATTATAGACTCACGAACCCCCTTCAGTTCCTTCACCTACAAAACATCCGAAAAACAATAAATAGAATTTCCGTAGAGAATAGAATGTTCGGACTCACCGCTTCCTCCGCCGCGTCCTCCGTTGCCGACGGTGACAGTGTGGTGACGATGGCGGCGGGTGGCGGCACCTCCAGCGCCGCGGCGGCCGATGATGCGAGCGGCGTCACGATTATCGGAGCGCTGGCGTTGCTCTGTGGGACGATCTTGATCTGCAGAGGCGGCGGCGGCGCCGTGGTAACCGCCTGACCTGCGAGGGCAGCAGCTCCGCGCGGTTTAGCTAGCAGAGGGGGCGGAGCCTGGGAGTGCACCATCTGCTGCAGCCGCGGGGGGGGAGGCGTGTTCTGCATCTGCTGGAGGGGCGGCGGCTGACGGTGCGACTGAAGCTGCTGCCTGGAGATGATGATCTTGCTGACGGTGGGCGGGGCCGGGGTCTTGTGAGTGGGCGGGGCCGGAGGCGGGGTCTTGTGCGCACCTGTGCGCGAGCGCGTCGTCACCTGCGGCAGGTCTAAGATGATGTTGGACGTGCAGATGTTGGTGATGGTGTTGTTGTCGGGCGCGTGGACGGGGATGCGGGAGGAGCGCGGCGGGGGCGCGGCAGGCGTGGGGTCGGGAGGCGGAGCAACGGATGGAGGAGACGGGGGGGCGTCTAACACTTCTATAGTCGGCTTCTGTGGAAAAACAAAACTCAGATGTCATTTTACAACTAGTCAAGTCACATGGTTATCTATAATGCTTTATAGATATTCCAGATTACAGCTGCACGATACTGGATAAATTATGATTTAGGAGTTTCAAATAGTGATTCATCCACCGACAACTAAACAAAATAACATGTATACAAAATGTTAACTGCTGCAGTATATTTAATTTAATTAAATGTTTAACTACCAGTAATTAGAATTAAAAAATTTTTTTTAAATGGGGTTGAGTGAATAATTCAATGACTCACTCATAAAGACTTCACTTGTTTCATTCCTGGATAATTCGCCCTGCGTCTCAATGTCCATACTAGTCATCATAAAGAGTATGTAAGATTAAAATAAGTGTGTCCCAAAGCATAGTATGCCGGATGGTCTACTATTTCTGGTGAATTTTCAAAGTGTGGATCCGTGCTCACTATAACGGCTAATATTACCCACAACCCACTGCGGTTAGCATAAGGAGAGTCTCTGCATGAAAGACCCGTGACTGCAGATCAACGTATTACTGCAATTCACCCTTCACAGGGAGTTTGATTGACAGGCGACCTGGCGATCATAATCTGCCATCCATCGAATCCGCCATTTTTGTCCGAGAGTTAGTAAATTAACGTTGATGGATTTGAACTTGATTAACGCTGTGTACTGACGTCTTTCCGCGGTTGAAACAACATACCTTCTGATGTTCATTCATGTTTATTTGATGCTATAAATGAACTATTGTTTACATTTCTTTAAAATTGAGACTTTGCTTCATATCAAAAGTATGTATCTTTTATCTTTGCCATGATTGACAGGTGCGTGTAACTAAGCGACAGAGAGCAACCGTTAAAGACATAATTGTATGATGTGATAGTAAGTCCCAAATCTTGTCTACTCTTCTGCTACACACACAAAAGTATCTACTTCTTCTTCGCAAAAAGAGTACACACTTTTAGGGTGTAGAATAAGTAGGCGAATTGAGACGCAGCATCAGCGTTTTTGAACGAATCTCTTTAATGAATGATTCAATGACAAACACACATAACAGTCACTTGTCGCCACCTACTGGTGTAACGAGTTACTTTCACAGTTACAGTTACTTTCACAAGGTGATTTAGATCACTACCGTAGACATCAGCGTTTAAATCTGAATTATAAACTTTTCTCCCAGTACTTCTGTGATCATTTGAATGACTGTAAGACAGAATGAATGACACTGTGAGGTTGAAAAGACTGTTTGTGAAGCGGTTTCATATCTACGGCTCACTCTGGATCAGATCTGAATGTTCTGCCGTGACTTTGAAAAGTTTTAATAGACACAGGAGAATCGTTGTCATTTAGGAACGAGATCACGTGCGTTTGAATCGAGATCGCGATCTTTTAACGATGAATCGCGCAGCTCTACTCCATATTCATCTTTATTTTTCCTCGTCTGTCTCAAAATGCATTCATTTGCAATTACAGAAATTGTATAAAACAACTGAAGTCACATGATTCATCCCTGGTATTAAATGTCCAGGTTTGAATACAGGAGTAAACGCCGAGTCGTTCTTCAGATCTGATCAGCCAAGACGGACGATAATAAACAAGGCCTTTAAATCCCAAATGAAATCCCCTACATTTGGAGCCTGTGCTGTACCTGCGAGAGCTGACTGGCTTTATAAGCTGCCAGCGCCTTCAGATACTCCTTCCTCGCCGCTTCCGTCTTCCTCTTGTACACCTGGGAGGGAAAAACATTGGGATTTTAATGTGTTTGATGTGATTTTGATGTGTTTGTGAACACTCAAATGCACTCATTAGTCCATCTTGTTGAACTTGATAAATTTTTTTAAAAGAATCTGTAAAATAAACAATTTAAACTTTAAATGTAAAAATAAAAGTCCCATCTTAGACACATCGGCCACATTGAAAAACTACCAATGCCGATAATTAAAAATGAAAATAATTTGAACTTGATTAAAAAAATATAAAATAATTTAAACTTTAAATGTCAAAATAAAAGTCCCATCTTAGACACATAGAAAACCGACCAAATGCAGATAATTAAAAATGCCAAATATCTGCCGATATATCGGTCAACCATTAGGTCTAAAGACAAAACTTAAGAAGAATTTGAATTCCTAAAAAGAAGGTTCTTAACACTCATTAGTCCATCTTGTTGAGATATTCATGTAAACGAATGCATGTTTGTACCTGTTTCTGCTCTTCTCCCAAACTATCCCACATAGAGGCAACGATCTTGGAAACCTCTCCGAATGTGGCGTTGGGATTCTGGCCTTTAATGGCGGCCTGTGTGTCCCGGAAGAACAGCGCGTACGCCGACACGGGTTTCTGCGGCTCGTTCGGGTCTTTCTTCTTCCGGCCCTTCTTCCCACCCACTCCTTTGCGTATGGGAGCAGAGGATGCTGGGACGGGATGGTCCGGCAGAGACGGAGAGAGAGCAATGACGCCCGGAGACACGGACAGAGACACCGGAGAATCCACCAGAACGCTCTACTGAGCCGGAGAGACACGACACACGGGGAGAGACGGGCGGGAACGGGGAACAGAGATCAGTTCTGACACATTCAACAAACATTCGCAATGTAAGAATAGTCAAGAACGTTTTGTACTTCCAAAAATATTTCGTAAGATTGTTCCTAATAGTGGTTGACCCATATTGATTTTATTGTTGGCCGATGTCGAATTTTAATTTAATTAAACTTGATACAAAAAAATATCTGCAAAATAAACTATTTAAACTTTAAATGTCAGAATAAAAGTCCCAATGCCGATAATTAAAAATGAACAAAATAATTTAAGCTTTGAAAAAAAAAAATCTGTAAAATTAACAAATTTAAACTTTAAATGTCAAAATAAAAGTCCCATCTCATTGGCCACATAGAAAAAACTACCAATAACTAAAAACAATTTAAACTTGATAATTTTTTAAAAAATTTGTAAAACAAACTAATTAAACCTTTAAATATCTAAATAAAAGTCCCATCTCAGACAATAAAACACAAAAACTACCAATGCCGATAATTAAAAATGAAAGCGGACAGAAACCTCATTAATCAATAAAAGATCGTGGCAAACGCAAAACCCACCCGTCTGAAATCGTCCATGTCGTCGTCGTGCAGCGAGTCGGACGGCGAGTCGGTGGCAGACAGCGGTTGGTCAGGTGACTGTGGGCGGGGCAGGATGGCTCCGCCCCCTAGACTCAGGCCGAGCTGCGCGCTGAGCTCTGATTGATCGATAGTGGTCAGCTGGTTGTGGCCCAACAGGCCGTGGTTCATGTCACTCAGAGGGACGTCGATGGTCATCGGAGAAGAGCTACTGAACTGAGAACCAATCGGATGGCCGAGATCCTGCAACGAGAAAAAATAAAACATTAATTCTCCTGGAAAATTCATATTAGGAAAATATTAATGCATGGGACATTTGCCATTTTATATTTAAAAAAATAATATCCAAGTAAAAACCTAAAGTAATATTGACAAACTATACATCATTTGAAAGCTTACAGTTTCTAGTTTCCAGATGTTTTTAAAATAAATTACAGAGGAGCAGTAATTTATCAATTTGGAACAAGAATATTTCATACTCATTAGGCGTGTTCAGGCCTATATTTTGAAATAGTGATGAACATGAAAAATCATCAGTTTGTTTTTATGTCAAAGAGTTCAAAAGATAACATCCATTCAATTTTATGAGAAAAAAAAGGTCAAAAAAATTTGAAATATAAAAGAAAAAATGATGGATTCTCAATTTGTGATGCAGCATATGTGTTTTTTTATGCGTTTATTTAAGGCTGAATTCATATAAAATTCAGCCAAACTTCCATACTACTTCTGAATAGGATGTTTACTTCATACATTTTATGAAAATTATGGAAATATATTGTTCAGATCACTCAAACCATACATGGAAATGGCCTGCCCTTATATGGGCAGTAATGGAGTCTGGTCGTCATCTAGTGGAAGCGTTTGGTACTGCGCCCAAACACAATCTCACTGAAAGCTCATTTTTTGAGATATCAACCTAAAATTTTGAACACACCTTGTTCAGATTTATGGCTTTGATTTTCTAGCACTTTTATGATGGATAGATGCACTTTTATGATGGACAGATGCACTTTTATGATGGATAGATGCTCTTTTATGATGGATAGATGCTCTTTAATGATGGACTTTTATAATTGATAGATGCACTTTTATGATGGACAGATGCACTTTTATGATGGATAGATGCACTTTAATGATGGATAGATGCTCTTTTATGATGGACAGATGCACTTTTATGATGGATAGATGCACTTTAATGATGGATAGATGCTCTTTTATGATGGATAGATGCACTTTTATGATGGACAGATGCACTTTAATGATGGATAGATGCTCTTTTATGATGGATAGATGCACTTTTATGATGGACAGATGCACTTTTATGATGGATAGATGCTCTTTTATGATGGACAGATGCACTTTTATGATGGATAGATGCTCTTTTATGATGGATAGATGCACTTTTATGATGGACAGATGCACTTTTATGATGGACAGATGCACTTTTATGATGGATAGATGCACTTTTATGATGGATAGATGCTCTTTTATGATGGATAGATGCACTTTAATGATGGATAGATGCTCTTTTATGATGGATAGATGCACTTTTATGATGGACAGATGCACTTTTATGATGGATAGATGCTCTTTTATGATGGACAGATGCACTTTTATGATGGACAGATGCACTTTTATGATGGATAGATGCACTTTTATGATGGATAGATGCACTTTAATGATGGACAGATGCACTTTTATGATGGACAGATGCACTTTTATGATGGATAGATGCACTTTTATGATGGACAGATGCACTTTAATGATGGATAGATGCTCTTTTATGATGGACAGATGCTCTTTTATGATGGATAGATGCACTTTAATGATGGATAGATGCTCTTTTATGATGGATAGATGCACTTTTATGATGGATAGATGCTCTTTAATGATGGACTTTTATAATTGATAGATGCACTTTTATGATGGACAGATGCACTTTTATGATGGATAGATGCACTTTAATGATGGATAGATGCACTTTTATGATGGATAGATGCACTTTAATGATGGATAGATGCTCTTTTATGATGGATAGATGCACTTTAATGATGGATAGATGCTCTTTTATGATGGATAGATGCACTTTTATGATGGACAGATGCACTTTTATGATGGATAGATGCTCTTTTATGATGGACAGATGCACTTTTATGATGGACAGATGCACTTTTATGATGGATAGATGCTCTTTTATGATGGACAGATGCACTTTTATGATGGACAGATGCACTTTTATGATGGATAGATGCACTTTTATGATGGATAGATGCACTTTAATGATGGACAGATGCACTTTTATGATGGACAGATGCACTTTTATGATGGATAGATGCACTTTTATGATGGACAGATGCACTTTAATGATGGATAGATGCTCTTTTATGATGGACAGATGCTCTTTTATGATGGATAGATGCACTTTAATGATGGACAGATGCACTTTTATGATGGACAGATGCACTTTTATGATGGATAGATGCACTTTTATGATGGATAGATGCACTTTAATGATGGACAGATGCACTTTTATGATGGACAGATGCACTTTTATGATGGATAGATGCACTTTTATGATGGACAGATGCACTTTAATGATGGATAGATGCTCTTTTATGATGGACAGATGCTCTTTTATGATGGATAGATGCTCTTTTATGATGGATAGATGCACTTTTATGATGGATAGATGCTCTTTAATGATGGACTTTTATAATTGATAGATGCACTTTTATGATGGACAGATGCACTTTTATGATGGATAGATGCACTTTAATGATGGATAGATGCACTTTTATGATGGATAGATGCACTTTAATGATGGATAGATGCTCTTTTATGATGGATAGATGCACTTTAATGATGGATAGATGCACTTTTATGATGGATAGATGCACTTTAATGATGGATAGATGCACTTTTATGATGGATAGATGCACTTTAATGATGGATAGATGCACTTTTATGATGGATAGATGCACTTTAATGATGGACAGATGCTCTTTTATGATGGATAGATGCACTTTTATGATGGATAGATGCACTTTTATGATGGATAGATGCACTTTAATGATGGATAGATGCTCTTTTATGATGGATAGATGCACTTTTATGATGGACAGATGCTCTTTTATGATGGACAGATGCACTTTAATGATGGATAGATGCACTTTTATGATGGACAGATGCACTTTAATGATGGATAGATGCTCTTTTATGATGGATAGATGCACTTTTATGATGGATAGATGCTCTTTTATGATGGATAGATGCACTTTTATGATGGATAGATGCTCTTTTATGATGGATAGATGCACTTTTATGATGGATAGATGCACTTTTATGATGGATAGATGCTCTTTTATGATGGATAGATGCACTTTTATGATGGATAGATGCACTTTTATGATGGATAGATGCACTTTTATGATGGATAGATGCTCTTTTATGATGGATAGATGCACTTTTATGATGGATAGATGCTCTTTTATGATGGATAGATGCACTTTTATGATGGATAGATGCACTTTTATGATGGATAGATGCTCTTTTTTGATGGATAGATGCTCTTTTATGATGGACTTTTATAATTGATAGATGCACTTTTATGATGGATAGATGCACTTTTATGATGGATAGATGCTCTTTTTTGATGGATAGATGCTCTTTTATGATGGACTTTTATAATTGATAGATGCACTTTTATGATGGATAGATGCACTTTTATGATGGATAGATGCTCTTTTATGATGGATAGATGCACTTTTATGATGGATAGATGCACTTTTATGATGGATAGATGCTCTTTTTTGATGGATAGATGCTCTTTTATGATGGACTTTTATAATTGATAGATGCACTTTTATGATGGATAGATGCACTTTAATGATGGATAGATGCACTTTAATGATGGATAGATGCACTTTTATGATGGATAGATGCACTTTTATGATGGATAGATGCTCTTTTATGATGGACAGATGCTCTTTTATGATGGATAGATGCACTTTTATGATGGATAGATGCACTTTAATGATGGATAGATGCTCTTTTATGATGGATAGATGCTCTTTTATGATGGATAGATGCACTTTTATGATGGATAGATGCACTTTTATGATGGATAGATGCACTTTTATGATGGATAGATGCACTTTTATAATTGATAGATGCACTTTTATGATGGATAGATGCACTTTTATGATGGATAGATGCACTTTTATGATGGATAGATGCTCTTTTTTGATGGATAGATGCTCTTTTATGATGGACTTTTATAATTGATAGATGCACTTTTATGATGGATAGATGCACTTTAATGATGGATAGATGCACTTTAATGATGGATAGATGCACTTTTATGATGGATAGATGCACTTTTATGATGGATAGATGCTCTTTTATGATGGACAGATGCTCTTTTATGATGGATAGATGCACTTTTATGATGGATAGATGCACTTTAATGATGGATAGATGCTCTTTTATGATGGATAGATGCTCTTTTATGATGGATAGATGCACTTTTATGATGGATAGATGCACTTTTATGATGGATAGATGCACTTTTATGATGGATAGATGCACTTTTATAATTGATAGATGCACTTTTATGATGGATAGATGCACTTTTATGATGGATAGATGCACTTTTATAATGGATAGATACACTTTTATGGACTTCAAAACAGAAACAGTCATTCACTGCCATTATAAGGCTTGGAAGAGCCAGGACATTTTTTAATATAACTTGTATTGTAACTTGATTGTATTTGTCTGAAAGAAGAAAGTCAGATACACCGAGGATGACTTCAGGTAATTAAAAATTTCGGGTGAACTATACCTTTAAGCACATGTTGAGTGTGTGTGAGCTTACCATCAGGCTCAGGTGCTCCAGCGGCGCTGGCGCGCTCACGAAGGTCGATGCGAACGACGGGTCGTTTCCTCCCACCACAGCGTTCCCGGGAACACCGGAGCCCTCCCCGAAGTGAGCCACCACATCAGACACGCCGAGAGCAGAGTCTGTGTGTGTGAGTGTGTGTGTGAGTGAGTCCGGGTCCAGCGAGATCGGCGGGATCTCAAACTCCTCGTCACCCAGACTGGGAGTGTGAAACGTCTGCACACGCGCACACACACACACACACACACACACACACACACACACACACACACACAATGATGATTGACTCAAACTAGCGATTTACCGTTAAACATTTCAACAAAACCAAAGGCTGACATGATTCATGATATGATAATGAGTGTGTGTGTGTGTGCATGTGTATGTGCGTGTGTGCACCTGTATGTGCGTGTGTGTGAATGTGTGCGCTTGTGAGAGTTTGTTTGAGCATATGAGTGAGTGTTTGTGTGTGCGTGTTTAATTATGTGTGTGTGAGTGTGCACGCATGTGCGTGTGTGAGTGAGTGTGTGTGCACGTGTGTGTGCATGTGTGTGTGCATGTGCGTGTGAGTGTTTGTTTATGTGTTTAAGTGTGTGTGTGTGCATGTGTATGTGCGCTTGTGAGTGTTTGTTTATGTGAGTGAGTGTTTGTGTGGGTGTGTGTGCGTGTGAGTGTGCACGTATGTGCGTGTGTGAGTGAGTGTGTGTGTGCACGTGTGCATGTGTATGTGCATGTGTGAGAGTGTGTATGTGTACGCTTGTGAGTGTTTGTTTATGTGTGTGTGTGCATGTGTAAGTGCGTGTGTGTTTGTGTATGTGCGTGTGTGTTAGTGTGTATGTGTGCGCTTGTGAGTGTTTGTTTATGTGAGTGAGTGTTTGTGTGGGTGTGTGTGCGTATTTAATTATGTGTGTGTGAGTGAGTGTGTGCATGTGTATGTGCATGTGCGTGTGTGAGAGTGTGTATGTGTGTGCTTGTGAGTGTTTGTTTATGTGTGTGTGTGAGGCACCTCTGCATGCTGGATTTGCGCGGGGAACGTGGAGAGTCGTACCTCTGAGGAGGACAGGAAGTGATGCCCCTCGTCGCTGATGGACAGGAAGTTGTCATTGCCTCCTGGGAACTGAGGAAAACACAAACACACAACATGAGGAACGCATCTTATATCAACTTCTAATTTCAAACTTTAATAATGTGAATGCTGATTGATTAAAACATAACGAGGTGATTTCACGTACAAAAACACCATGTTTATTTGGTAAAGTACCTGGTAAATATAATTATAAAAGTACTATAATCAATCACTATACAAATTTTCAGAATGAGAGGAGAAATTTAATATTTAATATAATATACAAAAATAAAGGAAAATGAAAATATATAGAAAATGAAAATTATAATAATTTACAGAAAATGTATAGAAATTGCATACATAAAGAGCAATTTAATATTAAAAAATAATATGCAAATATACAAAACTTAATATCAAAATTTTCAGTTTCACAGAAATAATTTAGAGAAAGTTTTTTAAAAAACTCACGAAAAGCAATTTAATATTAAAAAGAATATACAAAGATAAATACATTTAAAATATAAATGAGCTGCATGGATGTTATACAAAAAAAAAAATCACACCCTTTTTTTTTTTTTTTTTTTACAGATAATTGCACTCAAAAAGAGCAATTTAATATTCAAATTATTTTACGGAAATAATAACGTCACGCAACTCTAACATACAAAAATATAGAACTTTAAAATATTATTTCCCATAAGAAATCAGCCTAGATTCCCTGACATTTTCCGATTTTCTATAAACGTGCGCTCCGGTCACCTTCTGCACGGCATCGAATCCGTTAAACGCCTGCGGATCCAGGAACTCCGGGTCACCGGGATTCCCGCTTCCGTCCGAGAGATCCGCGTAAAAATTCAGGTCCATATCGCGGTGAATCGGCGACACCAAGATCTACGAATCCCGAGAAACGTAAAACTAACCGACAAAAGAACCTGTCAAAACGCACAGAAGGAACTCCGTGACGTCACGAAGACAGAATCGGGCACGCGCGTTCGATCATTCCGTTCGATTTCAGGCCTGCAGTCGCGCACTGCGGTTCCGATCACATACAAAAACAACCGTTACAATCCTTTAAAACACATTTTACACTCTTAAGACAAGAAACAGAAACACTGAATCAATCGCGTTTTATGATTCCGACTCGAGTCCGCATTGACGTGAGGTGACTGACAGCACAGCACGTGACACATTCGCTATACATTAACAGATACAACAACACTCTTCGTGAATAAAGAGAATCAGCTGTTGTTATGAAGGCTTTGAAACGCGTTAGTAAATATATGCGTTTAAAAACATCCGATCGACTCGCGCTTTTCCAGCTGATCTCAGCGCTGCTCGTGCACAAGCTTCAGGAACCGCAATCGAGCCGGAATCACGGATCTGACACTCGAGGGGGGACGACGTCTGATATAATTTATAATATAAAGCGATGGCGCTCTTTTATAAACATAACGGGATTAAAATATATCGTACATATACACAACCAAGGCGAGAAGACTGTAAACACCATTATTAGTAATTAAATGTGTCGTTTAATAAATAATAAAACCCCATTGGCGCGCGGTAATGGTATGTCCCACGGCCTATTAAAGAGTAAACATTACGTGTCCCATATCGTGACTATATAATTAATACTTCAATGGCTCCACGTTTATTCTTACAATACGTTAAGGTGTTAATGAGTGTATATTTAATCAAATAATTGTGGATATTTGAAGAGGAGTGTGCTGATGGGACTGAATGAGTTTTCACTGATGCTTCGGGCTCTACCTTACACACATTCAGCACTTTCTACTGACAGCTTTGTCTTCTTACCTCCATACTCGCCCTGAAATCAACACGCTTTTCTCTCTGTTTGTGTGTATGTATGTGTGGGTGTCCGATCAAAGCGATTCACACGGAAAAAAACACAAACAAATCGCCCATCATGGCACCCAATTTTCCGGGTTAGAGATGAGCGGAAGTGACGTAGGGGCCCCGCCCATTACAAATACTGTTGTTGTTTTTTTCTCCCGTAAAGACCTTTCTATAATAACGGGATCTTTTCAACAAATACTTTATAGTTCGGTTTAAATCTAAGGTATCTTGCTTTGTGAGTATTCACCATCATACAAACAAAGTCCTGTCCGAAAACATCAGTGAAAAACTACGCTTAATGACAGAAATATTTACGTTTATTATAATAACGTTATAATATTTTCATGTTTTAAGTAAAACATTTAATAAATATGCAATATAGTGCACATATTATTTATAATACTCATTTTATTATAGTTTATAAATATAAAAATTTATTATTTTATTAAATATTAAGCTAATTATTCTAGTATGGTCATTAAACGGCTTTGCTGAGGTAAATGTAACGTAAATATTGAGTGCTTTTTTTACTGCTTTTAACTACTGCATAATTATAATTTAGTACCATGAACAACCCCTGAAAATACAAAATATTAAAACAAAATTTATATCGAACTAAAATATAGTAAAAACATAATTTAAATAAAAAAATAGCAAATAGTATCAGAGGGTTAAATACAAATTATGCCTTCTAAAAAAATAACATTTGAGCAAATTTTCCATACGCTTTAATTATTTGTTACTAGCCATTTAAAAATATATATTTGTTTGTACATTTGGTATTCATAATACTGACCCCGTTAATAAAGAATGAGGGATATTTAAACTCATTATTACATATTTTGTAAGATATTTCACTAACAAAAACAAGGTAGAGGGAATCATATTTGTAAGATTAATATAGTTCGGTTTTTAAGCATTTATTCCATATTTTATCAAAAACATTCTAAGAATATAAATCTCCACTGTTGCTTAGTAAGATAAAAACCAATCAGGGGAATAAACGACAATCAAACCTGTAATGTGTTACACTTTATGAATTTAAAAATGTTCCATATCAATAAAAGAGTCAGAAACAAGAAAAACACAAAGTTTGCATTTTTAAAAGAGATGTATAACTGTCGTTTTATTATTTAACGTGATAAAAATAGCAGACAACACTTGAGATTGAAAAACGACAAAGAAAATCACAATCCCTGCACATAAACATGTTAGCAACTTATGATAAAAAGTTAAAAAATAAAAATGCATAAACCTCCACAAATAAAGCAGGACAAAAACACAATCATTTCAGGGATTTAAAGCAGGAGCAACAGTTTTACACATCCAAACCCACAGGACAGAAAAGCATGTATTGCTACGATGATCGATTCGCATTCCTCCATGCAGAACGAGAGGATCACATGACCATTATGGAGTGCCAAACCTGACATAATAAATGCATAAATAAATATACAAAGAAATGCAAAAAAAATGAGTATTTATACTTTTATTTCCTTATTTATGTATATATGCCTACATTTAACTCGTGGTCATGAGAAATAGATGTCGAAATATATATCAGAAATGTCAAAATGTATGAATTATTATGATGTCAGGGTTGGCGTCCCACAGACGATCGCTCTCGTCACTGCAGCCAAACGCGGCTCATCTTCTGCGTGAAGCACAAAACCACTGTTTTCAAACAACAAAATCAGTCATGAGACTCCAAATATACATTATAAATTAGTGCATCATCTCTAATATCGTACGCATCACCTTTATGATGCTTTACGCTGCATTTCTGGAACTTTTGCCGCATGAAAACGAGCTCTTTTTGTGTTTCATCGAAGATCGCACATCACTGAAACGACATTAGTTTAATGTTCATGTTCAGATTCCTTTTGAACTCAAGCTCTCAAACACACACACACACTAGGTCCAGTATCAAACGCTTCGGCCCTGAGTCAGTCGCGCGATTGGTCCGTCACATGCACCGGGCTCGATGACATCATATGTGTGCACAGATATTGCTGCATGTCGTCATACGGTTGTGGCGGCGCAAAAACTAAAATCAAATTATTATTATTATTATTAGAGCGCAGGCGAGATTCTCCTCAATGATAATCGTGACACACGCGAGTCAAGCTGACTAAAACATACGCATCCCTCTCGCTGGCGTGTGATTGGCTCTCAGGAGTAGATGGTGATGACCTCACTTCCTCCTCCTCGCACGAGCAGGACTCGCTCGAGACCCTCGGTCAACACTTCCAGGAACTCCATGTCTGAGGGGAACCGTCAAGGAGCATCCAGAGCTCATCTTCAAACTACATTTCATGCCTTTTGTAAAAACTGTAATGCCGTTCATGACCCATGACGAACCACGGATATTAAATATGTGTATCAGGGTCGCTTAACTTCAAACTCAAGTCATTTACAACGGCTTCGAAAGCTCAACCAATCAGAAGCAAGGACCGGAACTATCCGTTTTATAAGACCATTTTTGACCCAGGAAAACCCCTGAGGAACAGCAGAATGAGGGAAGGATAAAGTTATATTATATAATTATAAGAATTCTGGGAGATATAAACGGCAGAAGGATACAGTTCTCGTCCCCGTCCGTGTTCCTGGGCGGCCCGGGCATGTTGAGCAGCACCAGCCGAGCATCATGGGACTTATTGACGATCACCTCGTTGAGTTTCACAGCCGTGTGCATCCGCCGAACATTAGACTGATCTCTGCGAGAAATAAATCACAGATATTATATTTAAATGAAATATAATATATTTATAATTGTAATATTTTTTTTGTATTTTACTTTTATATTTAAGAATTATCATTTGTGAGTCACTTTGGATAAAATTGTGCCAAATGAATAATATTATTGTTATAATTATAATATTTATTAATAAATTATAATAATTTATAAAATACATATTTAAATCGTATATATATATAACATTTGCAAGTTTAATAACAATAATAATTGTTATAAATATGCTATTATAAAATTAAATATTAAATATTTTAATTTATTAAATATATAAAAATATTGAAAATGATTATATTTATTAATATATTATAATAAATTATAAATATTTAAATATTACATTATAATATATATAATTATAGCATATTTGCCATTTTTAATAATACAAATTAAATGGCATCATTAATATTTAAATGTAATAAATATATAAAAATATATTGAATTCTTTACTATACATATATATGTTTACTATTATATTTAAGAATTGTTTGCAAGTCGCTTTGGATAAAAGCCTCCGCTAATCTAAATGAATAAATGTAAACGTAAATAATATACTATAATTATAATAAGTGCAATATTTATTACTGCAACTGTAAATTATATAATTGTATAATATATTTTATGAGCATAAATAATATTAAAATAGACTTATAAATAATAATTATAATATAATGTAACATTATTTGTAATTTTAATCATATAATTATAACAATAAACATTAAAATAACAGCATAAAGCATATTAACAGTAATTATTATAACATGATATAATTATAAATATATATAAATATTATTTATAATTGTAATTATTCTTGTAATCATTATAGATATGCTAATATAATAGTAATAAAATTAAAATAATACATATTTTTAAATGAATAAATAAAAATACTTTATTAAATATAATATATTTATAATTTTAATATTTGGTATAAAAGTAATACAATTCAAATAAATATTGAAATAAATAAATAAAAATACTATTTTAACAATAAACATTAAAATTACAGCATAAAGCATTTTTAATCACAGTATTATTGCACCCTAAAAAACAGAAACTTTCCCAGCATCACTATATCAGTACGTGGCCCTGAGCGTGTGTGTGTGTGTGTGTGTGTGAGCGTCTCACGGGCGTATGTTCAGCATGTCCCTGAAGCCCTCCGGTGTGCTGCAGCACGAGGCCGTGTGTGTGTGTGTGTGTGTGTTGCTGAGCAGCTGCAGGGCTCGGTCTTTGGTCCAGGTCATGTGGACCCGCCGGTGATCCGAACTCTTCTCCGGCCCGTCCGTGTCATCGTCCTCGTCAGAGCCGATGCTCGTCAGGCGCAGCATTGAGTTCCTGTCCTTCACCAGCTGTGCCTGACACACACACACACACACACTTCAGAACACACTCACACTTCATAAACTGCATGAATATTATAGGAATATTAGGCTGCTGTCACTTTAAGAGCTGCACGGATCCAATAGACTGATACACATCTGTGAAAAACACTGAAAATGGTTTAAACTCATACTGAAATGCTCACAAAGGAATCGATAAGAGGAATAGAAATTTTTATTTTATAACAAGCAGGGCTCAACATAAAAAGAAAATCCCCATTGGCCCCAGGGCCAGTAGATCAGAGTTTCAACGGGCCCCTTCTATATTTTTACTGGCCCTGAAAGAAATATAAGGAAAAGCACTTTTCCAGTAAACTGTATTTATTGTATACATTAGGATTAATTTTTCTTGTCCCCTCACAGTGACAGTAAACTAATTATTACATTACATGAGTGATGAGTAACGTTACATAGGCCTATTTTCACTTCAAAATAGTGAAATTAGACAAAAGTATATTAGTTTGCCTGATTATTTTTGTCATTTGTTTAACATTTATGACCTAAAAAAGCTGTCAATGTAAAAAAAAAAAAAAAAATGAAGAACAAAACAACGTTGAAATTGAAAGATATGGAAACAAATATGTAATGTAGGCTATGCAATAGGCTATATTATGTGCAAAAAGGTGGTTAAAATCACATTACATTCTAAAATTGTAACATTACAATCTAAAAACTTTGTTTTTAAAATGACTAAAGGCCAAACAAAAAATGAAAATAAAAACAAAAGCAAATTAAAAGCTAATTATATTAGCCTGCATTTGATTACCCCATTATAATGGTCACTTTCATAAAAATATACTTGTAGGTTTAAAATTCCACATATGGCACATTTTTTTGTCTCCAACAACAAATATTTTAGCAATTTGTATATTTTAGTCAGAATTATTGCGCTACTCTTCTATTGTGTTCGTCTGTTAGGCGCGCGTGCTCGCGGCGGCGCTCATTAACGGAAGCTTGAATTTTAGCGGAGATTCACTTGCAGAAGCTCGTCCTCTCCTGACAGTGAAATGGACATATTTGTTTGATTTTCTAACATTTACAAATGGAGAATATACCTGTGAAATGTAAGTTAAGCACTGAGGAAAGCACCACGTCTCAAACACATTAAACAGCGCCAGTATTTATCTGTCAGTCAGCAACAGTATCTGCAGGGCAAGCTGCTTTAAACTGGTTAACTATATCTGACCAGTTATTTTGAAGCGCTTAATATAAGCTTGTGTCATGTTTAGGACAATTGTACTATGTGCTTTCACTGCAGGAGCTCACACTGCTTCCTCCGCTATTTTTCAGATGTGCTCGTATCAAACTACTGTATCGATATCAACAGTATTGCCTCATTCAATACCGTTTAAAAAAAAAAAAAATCGATATATTGTACAAACTCGATATACTGCCCAGCCCTACTAGGAATGTCCTCTTTCTCGTATCAGCCTCGTAGTTCTTTGACATTTTAACACGTTATAAATAACCTGAAGTAACTATACAAACATTATCGACCAGTGGTTGATATCTCAAACATAATAATAGCGTGTTAAATAATACGATCGCATTATGATTCATTACATTAACAGAACCGAATGTCATGGCTTTACTGAGTCATATAAACGTAGTATGAATATTAACCTATACATTTTTCTTAAACTCATTTACATTTTAATTGTGTGTTAAAATTGAACATTATGTATTATTATGTACAACTGTATTGATCATTTACATAACCATGATATCTATTCTAATGCCCAGGTGGCATATACAATTATAGAACTGTAAAAGCAGGCTGTGTAGTTCACATGGACATAAGATTTGGGAAAATAAAATAAATCCTGTTCTCGATGCTAAAGACTGATTTTTTTTTTAATGATATTTGTGATATTTTTCTAATAAAGGGACTGATGAGATGACCGTTTATTCAGCTTCGACGTCTGAGCAGAGACCTTCTTCCTGTTTCCGGCGTGACGATCGAGTCTGTCCCAAAAATACCTCTCAATGCGCCCTCGCGGACTCGCGCTAAGGGCCCTATAGGTCTGCACTACATGACGTCACCGAAGTGTGGACTCTGAGGAAGTCCACAAGTCCGGAGTGTGCCATTTGGGACAGGGCTTGTGTGGCGAACAGGACGGCCGAGGGACGTGAGAGAACGGCGCGAGGCCGGTGGTGCGATTGCTAATGAGCAACACCTGTGAAGCACACCGGTCTCGCATCTCTCACGGAGGAGCGGAAGCATAAAGGAGGAGCGACGACGTTGATGATCGAGAGAGGAACAGGCCTGATTTTAGTTGTTTGGTTTTTGTATTTGTGTTTTATTTTAGCCAGCAGTCGTCCGCGAGGGGCTGCTGGCCGTTATGTTTATTTTGGGTAAGCCAGCAGTCGTCCGCGAGGGGCTGCTGGCGGTATTTTAGTTTGTTTATTTTATTTTTAATAAAGTTTGTTTAAATGTTCGCCGGTTCCCGCCTCCTTCTTCCCTGAACATTGTTACAGCTTGTGTATGACGTTTGCTGTTTGTTTTGCTGATGGCCAGTGACTGGCCAATCAACTAGCCGGAAATACTCTTTTACTGGCCCCGGGCCATCGGGCCATTGCTTATGTCGAGCCCTGAACAAGTGTCCGATTCCTGACCTCAAGTATTCGATTCCCAACCCTAGTGAAGACTGGACAAAACCAGCGAAAAATGGTTTTGTTGGAATCAAATACGACTTAAAAATCTAGTCAGGCGGAAATTTAAAGCAAAACTGTTGATTTATTGATAGTTTTAGTTTCAGATAACTGTAATAGTAACCCTCATTATTTGTGGTAGTTTCTGCGTCTACTGCTGTCTTTCTAGGGTCCGAGGGACAGTGAAATCTACAAGCAGACAAAACACTACACACACTAGGGGTGCGCGATATTGACAAAAAACTATATCTTGATATTTTCTGGGATTTTATCAATAACGGTATATCTTTTCCAAACAAACTTTTTATGGGTATATGATGCATACATTTAAACAGGTTAAAAATGTCTTTATAAAAGGTAAACAATCTGTATTGTTTACCTTTATAAAGACATTTTTAACCTATTTAAATGTATGCATCATATTTTGTATCAAATCGTGGCCAATATCGTACGGCTTTGTTGTAGTCATTGAATCATTCGACAAGTCACTGTTAATGAGTCATTGAATCGTTCGACAAGTCACTGTTAATGAGTGAGTGAGTCATTGAATCATTCAACAAGTCACTGTTAATGAGTAAGTGAGTCATTGAACAAGTCACTGTTAATGAGTGAGTGAGTCACTGAATTGTTCGACAAGTCACTGTTAATAAGTGAGTCATTGAATCATTCAACAAGTCACTGTTAATGAATGAGTGAGTCATTGAATCGTTCAACAAGTCACTGTTAATGAGTGAGTGAGTCATTGAATCGTTCGACAAGTCACTGTTAATGAGTGAGTGAGTCATTGAATCGTTCGACAAGTCACTGTTAATGAGTGAGTGAGTCGTTGAATCGTTCGACAAGTCACTGTTAATAAGTGAGTCATTGAATCGTTCGACAAGTCACTGTTAATGAGTGAGTGAGTCATTGAATCGTTCGACAAGTCACTGTTAATGAGTGAGTGAGTCATTGAATCGTTCGACAAGTCACTGTTAATGAGTGAGTGAGTCATTGAATCGTTCGACAAGTCACTGTTAATAAGTGAGTCATTGAATCGTTCGACAAGTCACTGTTAATGAGTCATTGAATCGTTCGACAAGTCACTGTTAATAAGTGAGTCATTGAATCATTCAACAAGTCACTGTTAATGAGTGAGTGAGTCACTGAATCATTCATTCAGTAAGGAAACACTGCCGTGTGTCGCTCAGTCCTGTAACTTTGCCTGGAACTATTTTCGGTGGCGAAATGGAGGAAAACAGACAATATTGTATCTAAAAGTCACTTAATATTAACTTATTATTTATCGAACTGTTGTATAAAACCAACAAATCACACTTGTAATCGTGCTGATATCTGGAGAAACGGCACTCTTCATGTTATATTGATTAACTACATTAAATGATATAAATATAAAAGATATCCAGATGTATTTTTGCCCTTTGCCCTTTATCTTGAATATTGAGGGCATTATAAATGCATTTTAATAGAGTAAATTACGCAATGCTCACAGTGTATGTGTGCGCTCTCTAGGTGTGTTTTAGTAAAGTGCGTGACATACTCAATCATGTCAGATCGCACATTGTTAAAAAACAATCACGATATATAACGCACACCCCTACTAGACACGAACACACACTCTCTTCCTCTTAAAACACAGCTACGTCTGAAGCTCACTAGAGCTGAACGAAAGCTTGAACTCACGTCATCAAAGCTCCAGCGAACTCTCTTCAGATCGAGTCCAGGTGAAAGCACACACGAGCAGATGAAGTGAGCATTTCATATGAACACACACACACACACACACACACACACACACACACGCTCTTCGCTCACCTCCCTCTCTCGGTCCGACTTGGAGAGACGCATCTGCCTCAGCATCTGCGATCTCTGCTCCATCATCAGAGTCCTCTCGTACGTGTACGCGCTGATGTCACTGTCGTGCTGAAAGACACACACAATCTTTAACGACCTTCACACACCGTGACGCGCGATAATGCTATCTTTTCCATGTTAATCAGAGCTCTCGTTCTTCACTGAATAACTTTTCTAACTATATTTGTAATATACATTTTATTTATTAAGTGTTATTTTACATTTGATTACAGTTTCTGAACCGGAATACCTAAAAACTTAAAACACTGTTTATTTCGATCACATCTTTGTTCAGTTGTGTCTATTTGTTGTTTTTTGATTTCTGAGTGTTTACTTGTCTTTAATAATGCTTGAAGTTTACATTAGTTCAGCTAGTTGTTCTTCTATGGTGTTTTTAAACCACATTCATTGTTCATGATATTCAGCTACAATTAAATGTTTTGCAATAAGACAAAATGTGAATTTCATCTAAGTTTTTTTTTTTTTTATACCTTACTGGAATCGAAATTAGGAATCAACAAACACAATTGAAATCGTAAAAATGCAAATGATACCCAACCCTAAAGACACTTTTAATCTACTAAATGTGTTTAAAGTCTTTCTTCCTGTGACGTACGGCAAAGAGTTTATGTAATCAAAATACCAACATTATCCATTCAAAATATTGGTCACACTTAATTTAAAGGTGTCCATGTTATAGGGTTAGAGTTGGAGTCGGGGTTTGCTTTAGGTTAGTTGCATGTAATTATGCATGATTATTAAAGCAGAAGTGTTCACCATCTCGACGACCTCCACGTACGCGTCGATGCGCAGGTGGTACAGGAACGTGGCCAGGTCTTTCTTCATCTGGATGGAGTTGTCTTCCATCTGAGCCACGGTGAAGATGCGCATGGAGCATTTACGCCACACCTGACACAAACATTTACATTTACTACAGATACAAAATTACATGAATATGAAGTCTTTGTTTTCTGTGAAATTGACCAAAATGAAGTGAGTTTATGATTAAACTGGAACAAATATATCATGTCCGGCAAACTCCAGACAATAGAGATTTTTAAGTCTCTTATTTAGTTTTCCTCTCTCTATACTGATCTCACTATATAGTTGTGTGAGGGTGTGTGTGTCTAAGAGTGTGTAGTCATGCCTTCATTTGATAGGCTTGCTAAATGTTGTCATACATGTATGTTTTAAGCACTTTGGGCAACAACGTTGCTATTAAATGTGCTATATAAATAAATAAAAGTTGAAGTTGAATGGACTCAGCAAAATCGAGTTAATTCAAAGGGAAGTTTTCATAACTCACTGGCAGATTTTGTTAAATTTTTTAACTTTCAAGACATTTGCATTTACTGGAGATACAAAATTACATGAATATGAAGTCTTGTTTTTTTGTGTGAAATTGATCAAAATGAAGTGAGTTTATGATTAAACTGGAACAAATATCTGCCAATGGACTCAGAAGTTTTCATAACTCATTCGCAGATTTTGTTCACTTTTTAAGACTTTCAAGACATTTGCATCTCAAGTTAATGCATCTTGATAAAGTCAAGTACGCATGTATGTAGACTGTACGATGATGAGATCTATTGACTCGTAGGCTACGATGCAAGTTAGCATAGAAGTTCTGCTTGTTAACAGCAGGTGTTCATCACTAATGTCAAGTCACCATTTATACAGCGCTTTTAACAATATAGATTGTTTCAAAGTAGCTTTACAGTGATAATAGGAGATTACAGTAACAGAGATTGTTTAGGCTTTACAGCAGCTCTAGAATAAAGTTATTGTCCAGCTAAAGTTAGTTTTGATTGATTCACTTCCGTTGCAAAGATCATTAGTTATTAACTTAGCGGCCGCTAACACAACACCATTCTAAAAGAAAACCCTTAACGTGCTCCGGCCGCTCATTGGCAGAACAACAGCATTGAATAATAATAGAATAAAATAAATAAAATAAAAAGTTATTATCCCCACGTAAACTTCAAAAACGCAAACCTGTGAAAACGCAGACGGCGGCATGCACATGCGTATCACGTGTTTAGTCTATAAGTATGCGCGTTTGAATATATATATGTGCGCAGGTGTGTAGTCTTTCTTTACAAACCAACCCTCAACAAATTACTTGTCTGGCCTTAAAAATGTATAATACAGAATTATTTATTGCTTCCCCGTATCCATGTTTTTTATCAATGTTTTATCTGTGCAGAGGAGAAGGGAAGGAGGCCTTCACAGGGCAGAGACTAGTGACACTTCAGGAATAAAGAATAAAGATGTTTAAGTATTTGTCTTGTAAAACAGGATATATATATATAGAAACACGACACACACACCTTGTGTTGTCTGAGCAGGAAAGGCAGAAGCATCAGCATCCCTCCGTCATGGACGATCCACCACACGTCGATGAAGCCCTCGGTGCACGGCTCGCTGTTGCTCGGGAACAGAGAGATGTTTTTGGGCACTAGCAGAGCCAGATGAGCCGTCGTAGTGACGCGCACCGTGTCTAAACCAGGAGAGAGAGAGACTGAGAGAACGTCCTCAAAAACACTCATCGCAGAATCAGTGTCTGAAACGCTTCAGTCTCTCTAAGCCCCGCCTCTCTGAGAGCTGCTCTTCTCTGATTGGTCAGAAACCACCGTGTCTAAACCAGGAGAGAGAGACGGGCGAGAGAGTGAGAGAACTTCCTCTTTACATATATTAGGGCTGGGTAAAAAATATCGATTTCTCAATATTAATTGATTCTCATTTTTACGAACCGATATCGATCTTTAAATCTCAAGGATCGATTAGTCATCCTGTTTTTATTTGATGAATGAGTGGAACATTGTGGCGCGCATCCCATTCAATAAATCACAATAATCTTTGTTACTATTGATATGAAATACAGTCTCAAATTTGAAATTACGTCCATTTTATTACGAAATTCAAAAACATAAATACCGCTTTGGCGCTGTGGCGTGAGATCGCTCTGGCGCCGCTCAAGAGAAGCACATGATCTTCTCTTCCGCCTTAATAATACCAGTTACAGCGCGAAATAAACATGAAAGAGCATCTGAAAGTGAGTTAAAAGATCAAGTATCATGAGTCACATGGAGTCGCTCAATCAGTGTTTCAACCGTGAGTTTCAAGACGTCAGTTAAACAACTTGTAAACAATGTCATGTAACGTCACATTTACCTCAGAAAAAACATGTGTGACCATAAACTCGTTAGTCGGCTAGAGAAATTAACTCTAGAGAGGAGAATATATTAATTATAATTTTTATAATTATATTAATTATAATTTTTAATGTTCTTCAATATTTAATGCATGTTTGAATAAATCATGACAGCCACCATTAAAATGTTTATAATTCATATTACTTTCTTATTATAAAAATAAATAAAAGTATAATTTAAGTCTTTGTATTGCTACAAATCAGTTCATTTTTACCTTCAATATTATAGTAGGCTAATGAACTGACTCCATAGTTTACAGCATTAGTTAAGAGATTTGTTTTCCTTGAGAAAATTTGCCATGTATTGTACCAGATATCCAAAACAACCAATATTGAATCGAATCGGAATCGAATCGAATTGTGAAATTTGTGTCAATACCCAGCCCTAACATATATATATTCCGATTTGAAGCTTGTGACATATAAACGTGCACATCAACCCGATCACGTTTGGCGTTCATGTAAACACTACGTTCGGATTCATCAATCGTTGTGCATGTAAACATGGCCATTGAAGGTAAATTCTCGACTGAACTCAAGATCAACTCAACTCGAGTCTGTGGCCATTTTCAAGAAATGGCTGAAGAAACACTTGATCCAATAATACTAACACCTCTTCTTTTCTAATCTATATTCATCTATAAAATAAGTACATGTCCAGCGTTAGATTAAACTGGGAAGGGTCACAGCACTTGTATATTGTTGTCCTATTGTTAGTTTCACTGCTTCTGTTGCTCTCCTCATTTGTAAGTCGCTTTGGATGAAAGCGTGTGCTAAAAAGGTGAATTCCCCAGGCGTGTGCGGGTGTGATGGGAAGACACGCACTGATGAAGGTTTTCCAGCTCTGCGGGAGACCCATAGAGAACCCAAAACATAACAACAATCTAGATTTTCTTTGCGGGAAAAGAAAGCCTATTTTATGGGCCTTTTTTAAAGTCTTGATGTTGTTTTTGGTCTGTACTACAGCAGGTTTTAACTATTTTTACAGTGTTTTATTGTTCGTTTTGGAGCTTGCCGATATGAATGACCATGGAAAAGAAGCTCTTTTTAGTGTTCAGCAACAGGTGTGATGGGAAGGCTCTCACTGATGAAGGTTTTCCAGCTCTGCGGGTCTTCGCTCTGCCTCCAGGCGAGTGGCCAGCCCATGACCACAGTGTTGTGCCTCATGCCACCCAACCCGCTGGACTGGATCATGTGACTGATGCCCTCGCGGGGCTTCTGGGCCACGATGCAGTGGACAAAACCCTTGACGCGCTCCTTCTCCATCAGATGCCTGAGAGTCTGAGAGGAACAGAGACGTTTGCTCACGTTTACATCCTGGAATTCAATTCAATTCACGTTTATTTGTATAGCATGTTTCACAATACACATCATTACAGAAAGTGCATGAGTCCACATTAGAGGACAATTAATAGAGATAACTGTCTAAGTTATGCATTTCAGAAATGTATATATACAAAATCAAAGTTAGCTAAAAATGTATTAATTTAATGTCAATTAATTTGGGTCACACAACCCAAAAGATAAGATACAGATAAGTCTTGTGCTTCAGGCTCTACTAGAACAGGTTTTCCTGCTTGAATGTTGATTATTTTCCTCATATTTTCCATTGTTGCGGCTCCTCTCGTCCCAGTCTGTCAGTAACGCTCTGTTTACTTCCTGTCTCTGTGAAGCCCCTCCTTCTGAAAAGCACACTGTGCTCTGATTGGTAGGCTGGAGCAGTGTGTTGTGATTGGTCGAGCACTTTGAGTGTGTTTGGGAAATGTCCCGCCCCTTACCATAACCGACAGTTTAACACACTACTAACTAACTCAACCAGGCCCCGCCCCTTTATTCTGCGCATGAATTATTATAATGAGGAATATTGTGACGTGTTCGTTCCCGGAAGAAACTCAAGACTACAATGGAGGCGTTTCAGGAGTTCAGAAACAGTCACACTAAAGGAAGATGAACATGGGAAAAGCAGTATAGGTCGTTTGTAAGATTAGTTCACAGTTTTCCCCGTGACAAACTCTGATTAGCGTGAACTAACCTGCTCCGCGGCCAGAGCCTCGCCGTAGGTCTGCAGGAAGTTCCCCGGGATGACGGTTCCCACGATGGTCAGGCCTTTCCCTGCTTTCAGCTGAGACGCAAACGTCAGCAGACGAGGAGATTTGACGTGAGCGTCTTCGTCGAGCTTCAGCAACACCAGCAGCTGCGGCCTGAGCCAGACACAAACACATATTATGAGTGAAACATGTTCATTTAATTTCAGGAAGTCTCATTTCCCACCATTAAAATGCATACTTATAATATAACATCCAGCCTCTACTGTAGATTTCACCATTATGCTAAATTCCGCATGTGTCCGTCTTTATGAGTCATTGAATCATTCTTTAAACTGATTTGTTTAAAACGCAGATTCATTCAGTAATAAAGCACCGCTATCGGTTGCTCAACGGTCCTACTGTGGCTTTATTTGGAATTATTGGTTGAAATATCCAACAAAATGTATCATTGATGGTGTGTGTGTACCTCCAGTTCTTGGTGTGTGGCGGTCCTTCCTCCAGCCGGAGCAGAGCAAAGCGAGCCGCGCTGAGAGACAGACCTCTGATGCCGTCGCCCCACTCCTTCTCTGCCCTGAACACACACACACACCATGATGCTAAAGGTCAGTGTACACATCAGTGCATTCATAGAAATCAAAGCCATTCCTGATAATGTTTGGAGCGATTAACGAATCATTTCCCCAAACTGTATTAGTTCTTTTAAACTGGCTGTTGTCAACAAAAGAGGAGATTCAGAGGCTCACTGGGGTTTCACACACACACACACACACACACACACACACACACACACACACACACACACACACACACTTAAACACTCACACACAATCAGACACACACACACTCTCGCAAAGCACTCACAGGCACCACAAGCGCACACACACACTCACACACAACATACCCGTGGTACTCAATGTACTTGTAGATCATTCCGGCTATCACCATGGCGACGATCGCGTAGTACCATGACGATATGAACATGAGAGCCAGACAGATCACCATCCCTAGAAACGACAACGTCCTGAGGGCGACAGGAAATGACATCAACAGATGCCTGTGGAGTGTGTGTATGATGACCTGAATATGTGTGTGTGTGTGTCGCACCAGTGGTAGTATGAGAACCGCGGTCTCCAGTTGGGCGTCCTGAGCAGCGTCTGCAGAGCGCAGGCCAGGTTCACAAACAGATAACACATCAGGAAAAACCTGCCGACACACACACATCAAATCAATGAAAAACAATTACAATTACATTAGTGATGCACCGATTCCAAGACCGGTTTCTGTGTCGTTGTTGTTGTTTTTTCTTTAAGCATCAAACAAGAAAGAATATAAGAATATATACATAAACAAGATGTTTATTTGGTATTTAACAGGCCAAACTGTTAAAAACAATAACTGTAACCATCTGAAATTAACTGCACAGTTCACTACACAATCAACACACACAGGGTATCTGCACACTTTTTAAAGTCAAATTTAAGGCTTTTTAAGACCTTTTTAAGACCTGAAGAAATCAAAATTAATACCTTGCATTAGGGGTGCGCAATATTGACAAAAATATGTCTCAATATTTTCAAAGTTTTGTAGATGATAATTAGATGATATTTTACTGATTGTGTTTGTGTACTGGTGCCATGGCTGGTTTAGGCCTGTTGTTGACAGCTGACTCACGAAGATATTCATATTTTTCATATTCTATGCAGTGGTCAGTTCACAGCCGTGAAAGAAATTAACATTTTTTATTAAAGGGCAATATTTGCAACCTTAAATTGAGTTCCAGGGGCATTTTCACCCATATATGGACTTTTTTTTTTACATTTTTTACTTAGAGGTAAAAAAAATCACCTTTTATGTCAAATTCTAACATTCAAATTAAATTATATTAGAATAATGACACAATACCACTGTTACCAGTTAAATTAAATCATTAAATCAAAATTCATCTTTGCAGTGCAGAGACACAGAAGCAGCATCAGAACTGGCATTAATATATTTACGTTTACATTTATTCATTTAGCTGACGCTTTTATCCAAAGCGACTTACAATTGCTATATTTCAGAGGTCGCACGCCTCTGGAGCAACTAGGGGTTAAGTGCCTTGCTCAAAACTCAATTTAAGGGGCTCTCGCCCCTGCCCCTTTGTCTCAAAATGCACTGTGCCCTTTTCTGATAATTGTAAATAATAATTATTATTATTATAAATATTATAATAAATGAAACACACACACACCCTTGCCACTAACAATAATAATACAAACAAATATTATATAAAAAAAATTTGACGGAGAAGTGGTAGGCGCAGTTTCCTTTGCAGCGCCTCATACGCATTTAACGGTTCTGGTACACACTACGCAGCAGTTCGCGCGAGTCTCTTTAAACGAGCAGCAGGGAACGTTAAAGCTAATACGGAAAATTACATTTATCCTACCATCACAATGCTACTCTAAAAGTTGCTGCAGCATGCGAGTTATTCTTAACTACAATAAAAGTATAACTCGATTTCAGACGCATTCTGAGTGACAATGTCATTCGGTTTTATCCAAGGAATAAAAGTGCAAGGGGAAATGCATCTAACAGTTAGTTAAATTAAATCTTAAATCCATGTCCAACTCTAAATTGTAAGGAACTTATATCTTTGATTTCATAGTAACGCTTTACAATAAGGTTCATTTGTTCATTACTCATATATGAACTAACCATGAGCAACACATTTGTTACTGTAGGCTATATCTTAGTTAATACTACAACTGTTAATTGTTTATTCATGTTATCTCACAGTCAGTGAATTAACTAATGATAACAAATACAACTTTTGATTTAAATGTTTTAGTAAATGCTGAAATTAATATTAACTAAGATTAATAAATGCTGAAGTGCAGTTCATTAGCTAATGTTAACTATTTGTACTTATTGTAAAGTGTTACTGATTCATGATAGCTAACACTGTCTTTCATACATATAATACATACATTAAATTTACAACATCAACAAAACTAAAAATTAATTTTCCATAATTACCTTCTTGATTCTCACTGTTTTGTTTGGTGAAGTAAATAATATTTAGTAATATTATCATAATTTCCCTATTTTCATTTGATGTGTTATGCATTCTAATAATTGTATCAACATGTTTTCTTAGAATGCCAAGGAAAGAAAGAACAAAAACAAAAAAAATCAAGAAGTAATAATTTTTTTATTTAGTGCCCTTTTTGGTCCCTCCGCCCCCGCCCCTGAGGAGGTCTGTGCACGCCACTGCATCGCACACCACTACGCACATAAAGAATGAACTTACAATTGAACTGAAATTAACCAGCTTTCTTCTCCTCTCCTGCTGTTTCGCGTGCAGGAAACAGACGTAATGCTGGCGCGAATGTGACGCGAAATGTCACGTGAACGAGCAAATCCACAAGGAACGAATAATAAATAAAAAAGTACGCTAATTAGATAGTTTTAATTTGGAAAACATTTAGATATGTCTAAGTCAAATTGCCATCGAAAATTTAAGACCTTTCATAAGTAAAAATAAGACTTTTTAAGACTTTTTAAGGCCTTAAATTTTTTAAATCTAATTTAAGACTTTTTAAGACACCCTGCACACATTCAACAATACAAACAAAGATGTTCGACTATTTAATCAGCATTTGTTTTTGTTTTTAAATTCGGTGTAGAGAAAAAAGGTATTTACCAGTGAAACTAAACATAACCAAAAACAATTAATTATTCTAAAATGTTAAATCAAATAATGTTTAGTGCAATGAGTAAATCAGAGCTGCTATAGCAGGTGCTTTTTAAATCAAATTAAGTCAATGTAATTATGTCAAGGTAACATGAAAATGATCATCCTATACAGAGCGTTTCAGCTTCGTCACATGTTAGTCTGTTTCGCTTCTCATCAACACGTGAGAAGCTGAGCTGAACACACAGACGTTCACGGTCTACGCTAGTGCAGCTTCAGCGAGCGCAGGACCAAACCAATGACATTTCGTGAATGATTCCACAGTAGTCTGTGCACGCGGGCGACTTCCGGAAAAATCGGCAAAAAACAAAACAAAAAAAAAACGTTTGTTTTTTGTTTTATCGGTGGCCGATCGCGCATTAGAAGCAAAAACCGTCCGGTTCCGATTTATGACCGGTCAATCGGTGCATCCCTAAATTAATTATATATTATAGCTACAAGCAGCCATTAAGGGGTCAAGCACAACGAAGTCACGATAACTCACGCCATCATAGCTGTGAGCATCAGACCAACTGCATCAATGAGCAATTAAAGACACGTTCATTATTTCATTTCTTCTGACCACACGGTACTTTTTGAGTACCTTCAGTACATTGTGTTGAAGACACATACCGAGTCTCGTAACGATACACAAATGCGTTGGTAAAACACACTATTTTATGGCAAAATTCAAAGAATCAGAATCAGAAGGTGCTTTATTGCCAAGTAGTGTTTTACACATACGAGGAATTTGCTTTGGTCGTAAGGTGCTACATGTAGACAAACATACAGTTGACATAAATAAATGTAGGAATATATATATAAATATGAAATGAAATATAAATTGACAAAATAAAATATACAACAATAAAGATTAACTACAAGTATGTGCAATGTGCCAGTTTGTGCATGAAATGAGAAGAAAGTTTTTTACATGTGCAGAGACATTTGAGTAATTTGGAAGGGGGGAGTGTCAGTGGGGGACCCGGGCCTTGTTAAGGAGGCTAGCTGCCGATGGGAAGAAACTGTTTTTGTGGCGAGAGGTTTTGGTCCTGATGGACCGCAGCCTCCTGCCAGAGGGGAGAAACTGAAACAGTATGTGTCCGGGGTGGGAGGGGTCAGCTGCAATCTTTCCTGCTCGCCTCAGAGTCCTGGAGGCGTACAGGTCCTGAAGTGATGGAAGATTGCAGCCAATCACCTTCTCTGCAGAGCGAATGATACGCTGCAGCCTGCCCTTGTCCCTGGCGGTGGCAACAGCGTACCAGATGGTGATGGAGGAGGTGAGGATGGACTCAATGATGGCGTTGTAGAAGTGCACCATCATTGTCTTTGGCAGGCTGAACTTCTTCAGTTGCCGCAGGAAGTACATCCTCTGCTGGGCCTTTTTGGTGATGGAGGTTATGTTCAGCTCCCACTTGAGGTCCCGGGAGATGATGGTGCCCAGGAAGCGGAAGGAGTCCACAGCAGTGACTTGGGAGTCACACAGGATAATGGGGGAGGGTGGGGCTGAGCTCTTTCTAAAATCCACGACCATCTCCACTGTCTTCAGAGCGTTGAGCTCCAGACTGTTCTGGCTGCACCAGGTCACCAGATGGTCAATCTCCCATCTGTAGGCAGACTCATCTCCACCAGAGATGAGCCCAATGAGGGTGGTGTCGTCCGCAAACTTCAGGAGCTTGACAGACTGATGACTGGAGGTTCAGCTGTTGTTGTACAGGGAGAAGAGAAGTGGGGAAAGAACGCAGCCTTGAGGGGATCCGGTGCTGATGGTCCTGGAATCAGAGACGTGTTTCCCCAGCTTCATGTGCTGCTTCCTGTCCGTCAGGAAGTCAGTGATCCACCTACAGGTGGAGTCAGGCACGGTCAGCTGAGAGAGCTTGTCCTGCAGCAGGGCCGGTATGATGGTGTTGAAAGCAGAGCTGAAATCCACAAACAGGATCCTAGCATAGGTTCCAGGGGAGTCCAGGTGCTGGAGGGTGTAGTAAAGGGCCATGTTTACTGCATCGTCTACAGACCTGTTGGCTCTGTAGGCGAACTGCAGGGGGTCCAGGAGTGGGTCTGTGATGGATTTTAGGTGGGACAACACAAGACGTTCAAAGGACTTCATAACCAAAGAGGTCAGGGCGACGGGTCTGTAGTCGTTTAGTCCTGTGGACCTTGGTTTTTTCGGGACAGGGATGATGGTGGAGGCTTTGAAGCAGGCTGGCACATGGCATGTCTCTAGTGAGGTGTTAAAATGTCTGTGAACACCGGAGACAGCTGATCAGCACAGTGCTTCAGGGTGGATGGAGATACACAGTCCGGCCCAGCTGCTTTGCGGGGGTTCTGCCTCCTGAATAGCCTGTTGACTTCCCCCTCTGAGATGGAGAGAGGGGGGGAGGGGGTGGAGCTGGCCAACTCTGAGGAGGGGGGGGGGGGGGAAGTGGTGGACTGAGGCTGAAGCTGAGCGGAGGAGTCAAGGGGGATGGTGTCTGATTGACTCTCAAAGCGACAGTAGAACTGGTTCATCTCATTTGCCAGGCGAGAGTCATTTATGGAATGGGGGACTTTGGGTTTATAGTTTGTGATCTGTCTGAACCCCCTCCAGACAGAAGTGGCGTCGTTTGCTGAGAACTGCTTCTTTAGTCTCTCTGAGTACAGCCGTTTAGCTTCTCGCACCTCCTTGCTAAACCTGTACTTTAACGCCCTGCACCCGGCCCTGTCACCACTCCTGAATGCCTCCTCCTTTTCCAACCTTAGCTGTCTGAGTTTAGCTGTAAACCAGGGTTTGTCATTGTTATAACTCACTCTGGTGCGTGTTGGTATACAGCTGTCTTCACAGAAGCTGATGTAGGACGTCACAGCCTCTGTAAACTCGTCCAGATTGTTGGTAGCAGTCCTGAAAACATCCCAGTCAGTGCAGTCCAAAAACACGCCTGAAGATCCTCTACAGCTTCACTGGTCCATTTCTTTGATGTCCTCACTATAGGTTTACAGAGTTTTAATTTTTGCCTGTAAGCAGGAATCAGATGGACCATCACGTGATCAGAGTGGCCCAGTGGAGCGCGTGTGACGGCGTGATCGGCACAGCTGACTGTGGTGTAGCAGTGATCCAAAGTGTTTCCCTCTCTGGTTGGACACTTTATAAACTGTCTGTATTTGGGGAGTTCTTGGCTGAGATTTCCCCTGTTAAAGTCACCGAGAACAATAACAAGGGAGTCTGGGTTTGTCTGTTCCACACAGAGTATCTGGTCAGCCAGCATGCGCTGTGCGTCCTGCACGTTGGCCTGGGGCGGAATGTAAACACCAACCAGAGTGAATGAAGCAAACTCACGGGGGGAGTAAAATGGTTTACAGTTAATGATAAAAAATTCTAGATCAGGAGAACAGTGCTGGTGAATCACTGTCACGTCGGTACACCAGTCATTGTTAATGTAAAAACAGACACCTCCACCTTTTGTTTTGCCGGAGAGTTCTTTGTCGCGGTCCGCTCTGTACAGTTGGAAGCCAGCCAGCTGCAGCGCGGAGTCCGGTATCAGTTCACACAGCCATGTCTCAGAACAGAAGATGAATAAAAGTCTCTGTTTTTCCCCACCAGAAGCTGAAGTTCGTCCAGTTTGTTGCACAGTGAGCGCACGTTGGAGAGAAATATTGCCGGTAGCGATGTGCGAAGTCCTCGCCGGCGAAGACGCACGAGCGACCCGGCTCTTTTTCCTCTCCTGCGGCGCTTCACAGCGCGAACAACAGCGAGAGAGCCCATCACCAAAAAGTCCAATAATTCCGCTGACGACACAAGGAAAGTGGGAACTAAGTCCGCTGGAGTTGTTCCCCTGATGTTCATGAGCTCTTCTCTAGTGAAAGAGCACCGACAATCACAGCCGAAAACTAAATTAACACATAAAAACAAAACAAAACAAAGCGCACCTAACACCGAGGCTGCTATACTCAGCGCCATCATGTTGTTTCATGATGACCCCAAAATGGTCGACACCAAAAATGGCCAACACCCAAAATGGTCGATATGGGGAAATTGGGTATTGTTCAACTCGGCATGTTTCATCGAATCTAAAGAGACTAGTTTTGAGATTTATGGCCAAACCGTTCAGCAGTTATAAGCAAAAAGAGCCATTTTTCGTATCTCCTGACCACTAGGTGGCGCTGCGCCAAAACTGTGCAGGCAGCCTCAGGCCATGGTTGTCATAACACACACCAACTTTGGCCAGAATACGCTAAAGCGTTGCAAAGATATAGCCTCAAGTTCATTTTGCAGCGCTCTTCATCGTTTGACAAACGAACTTGAACTTTTTGTCTGAAGATGATCTGGTTCAGTTTTCATGAATAATAATAATAGGGTGCAATCGAATTATCTGGAGCCAAATCAGAGGGAAAAAGTTTGTTTCTACCCCTTAAAAATTATTAGCATAAACGTGAGTGCAACTTTGCACAGTTGGTGGCGCTAGAGGGGTTGAGATAGAGACTCCACAGTTGATGTGGTTCATGATCAGCCTGTCCTCTGTCAGTGTGCCAAATTTTATAACTTTCCCACAAGCGGTTCTATGGGCTGCCATACACCCATAGAGCGAAGAATAATACGAACGCCAACAATTACAATAGGATCATATACAACTTCTGTAATAATAATGAATGATTCATACGCTAATAATAGTGTACGAATGACTTACATGGACAGTATTGGAGCGACGAGGTCCAGCGACGCGATCAGGATCCCCAGTTCAGCCAGAACGGCAGTCAGAAGAAGAGCCCATGTGGGTTCTCCATTAGCCTTCCCGTGACCAAACACCTGCACACACACACAACACATACACACTGAACACCTGCACACACACACAACACACACACACTGAACACCTGCACACACACAACACACACACACACACACACTAAACACCTGCACACACACAAGACACACACACTGAACACCTGCACACACACAACACACACACACTAAACACCTGCACACACACAACACACACTGAACACCTGCATACACACTGAACACCTGCACACACACAACACACACACACTAAACACCTGCACACACACAACACACACTGAACACCTGCATACACACTGAACACCTGCACACACACAACACACACTGAACACCTGCACACACACACACACACACACACACACTGAACACCTGCACACACACACACACACCAGGGCTCGACATAAGCAATGGCCCGATGGCCCGGGGCCAGTAAAAGAGTATGTCGGGCTAGTTGATTGGCCAGTCACTGGCCCGCGCGGGCCAGTGAATGGCCATCAGCAAAACAAACAGCAAACGTCATACACGGTGGCGCGAAGAGTGTCTATGTTACTTCAGGTTATTCATAACGTGTTAAAATGTCAAAGAACTAAGGACATTCCTAGTATGGCTGGTATATCGAGTTTGTACAATAGGTTATATCGATTTTTTTTTAACAATATGGAATGAGGCAATACCGTTTATATATCAATACAGTAGTTTGATACGAGCACATCTGAAAAATAGTAACGTTACGCAGTGTCGAGCTCCTGCAGTGAAAGAACATAGTACAATTTGTCCTAAACATGACACAAGCTTATATTAAGTGCTTTAAAATAACTGGTAAGATATAGTTAACAAGTTAAAAGCAGCAGATACTCTGACAGATACTGTTGCTGACTGACAGATAAATACTGCCGCTGTTTAATGTGTTTGAGACGTGGTGCTTTCCTCAGTGCTTAACTTACATTTCACAGGTATATTCTCCATTTGTAAATGTTAGAAAGTCAAACAAATATGTCCATTTCACTGTCAGGAGAGGACGAGCTTCTGCAAGTGAATCTCCGCTAAAATTCAAGCTTCCGTTAATGAGCGCCGCTGCGAGCACGCGCGCCTAACAGACGAACACAATAGAATAGTAGCGCAATAATTCTGACTAAAATATACAAATTGCTAAAATATTTGTTGTTGGAGACAATAAATGTGCCATATGTGGAATTTTAAACCTACATATGTATTTATGAAAGAGACCATTATAATGGGGTAATCAAATGCAGGCTAATAGCCTATAATTAGTTTGTGCTTTTGTTTTTATTTTCATTTTTAGTTTAGCCTTTAGTCATTTTAAAAACAAAAGCATTACTTTTGTTTTTAGATTGTAATGTTACAATGTAATGCGATTTTAACCACCTTTTTGCACATAATATATTGCATAGCCTACATTACATTAACTATATTTGTTTCCATATCCTTCAATATCAACATCGTTTGGAAATCATTGAGCAGGATGTGAAAAAACATTTTTTTTAAATAAATACAGATTTTCTTCATCCAAATAGAAAAACGTAGAAACGTACCGAGATATATATCGTATATCGTCATTTAACCAAAAAATACAGAGAAATTATTTT